>SKCR01022891.1:0-136111 GCA_019454045.1 Zanthoxylum bungeanum
TTTGTCATTAGAAGCCCTTTTGGGTTTTGCTATCTTTCCTTGTGGTTAAGAACCGAAACCCTTCTTCTTCTTCGCTTTCATTTTCTTTCCCTTTGACCAGGTTTGGGAAGAAGCAGAAAGTGAAGTAGGTTTCTGAGGGCGAGTCGGTACTCCCTTCCTTACCTCCTTTTCCGCCATGATCAGCATCCTATGCAGCTCATGGTAGGAACAAATAATCTCATTCATGTTGGAGTACATCACGAATTTGCGATAAGAAGCTGGGAGCAAACCAAGAATGACACTCCTACCGATGATGTCATTCAAAGGGAGATTATATTGCCTCAGTTGATCGATCAAATCGATAATGTCAAGAACATGTGAGCTCACAGCTTGCCCCTCGTCCAGTCGCGCATGGAACAGTTTCATCGCAACTTTGTGAACAACAATTTGTTCTTGGTTCATGAACGATTCTCTTAATCGCATCATCATACTATACGCATATGTGATGCCATAGTATTGTTTCTTGAGTCCCAGTGCCAGTGAAATTAAGATGTATGATTTAAATTTTAAATCATCATTTTTTCAAGCTTGAAAAACTTGGTGTTCCTCATGTGTTGCGTCCTCAGACACGGCAAGGGGCAGTGGACCCTCAAGTACATATCCCAACTTCTCGGAATCAAGGACAATCCTTAATTCCAAATCCCAATCGGTGAAGTTCTCAGCGCCTTTAAGTTTGTTCGTATCCAACATACGCGTAAACGGATTAGTCGATTGTGCCGCCATCGTAAATCTATCATATAGATCACGAAAAACGGTTAGCAGAAATAAAGCAGTTTCATATAATATCATAAGCATTAACTAGATCATGGATTTTTAATCTAAAAATGCCCCTCCCACTAAATCATGCAATACTGTAATCCCCAAACAGAATACAAAGATTTAATAATTAAATTAAATACAAAGAGTGAAAGGTGGATCCCATGAATATATTTCAGCTCACAGCTTTGGCACGGTCTCGCCTACGTATATTCATCAGGTAGACAACTCATTGTCAATCACTCAATAGTGACTCCTGGGTTTCCGGTCCTGGTCGTTTCTCTTTGTGACATCTTTGGCACGTTCAAAAGGAGACGTACCAAGGTTAAACTCGTCAATGATAAACTCAAGCTACTTGCATAACCCTGACAGCTTTGGCACGTTCAGGATTCCACTTTCGCTTGAATTTATCTAGTATCAGATATACATCCGGCATAAATAAATTTCTATCGGATACACCCTCACATCTTTGGCACGATCTCGGATGTAGTCATAGAAAAGTATCCATAAACCGTATTGACAAGACGGACCATGTAATATGCATCAAATACATAATTAACATAAACCTTATTAATTAGGGATTTTCCGCAAAAGATATTTTTTACTTTATTTAATCAAATTAAATAAACACATGCATGCATAAAGTAAAGATTAAATTAAATATTGAATTTAAAAGGCATAATCATATTAGGGTGTCCAGAATCAGACTCGCTCTGATACCATTTTGTAGGGGTTTTATGGCGAAAATCCGGTAACGCAGCGGAATCGCGGAAAATCAAAATTTTCCGATTTCAAAATTTTTCTTGGATCAATCAAATAAACTTATTTATTTAATTATCCAATTAATAAATTCTGAAAAATTACACAAGAAATCAAATTTCTTGGTAAATACCGAATTGCCCCACAACTTTGAAAATTGATCATTTTAGTCCTAAAATTGTCAAATACAATTTTGGATGATTCTAAATCATTTCTAAAATGATTTCCAACAAGTCCAACTCATCAAAATCAGATTGCAACCAAATCCCCAATTTTAGTCAAATTGTCGAGACCACCCCAAATATTCGGTTATTTGCATTTTGGTCGTCAATGTTCAAAACATGCCAAGATCAAATCCAATCAACCCAAAAATTAATATGAATCATATACACACCATAATACATCACATATATGAAAAGCCCCAAATTTGGAAAGGGTTAAGAACCCTAATTTTACAATTTCATCAAATTGACAAATATTACCAAATCTTTAAAATCCAACACTTTAATTCATTCTTTACCACACCAAACAAGTCTCACCATCATGAAACAACTCAAGAACAATTCTAGGTAATCAATGAGTGGCTTAGCAACTCTAGAATGGCAACTTGATTATCAAATAATCAAAAGTAAGCCATTGAAACCATTTCAAGCTTACTTATAAACAATACATGCACACATCTTTCAAACAAGTTAACAACCAATTAAAACACAAACTATAAGTGTAGAGACAACATCAAAGCAACACATATTGAAGCTAAGCATGTTAGAAATATTTTCTATGTTGAAGGCTTTAAAGAAAAACTTACAAAAATAATGATTTTCCAAGCTTTCCCTTTTGTCTTGAAACTTTTCTCTCAACTACTTTTGTGTTTGTTTTTGTGACTTATGAACTCTTTAACCTAATGAAATGAAACAAAACAATATATACCTCCACCAAAAAAGGCTTGGCCGAATTTGTGTAGTAGGAAAATATCTAGATATTTCAATTTTATTTCATTTAATTTACTTTATCAACTTGCAAACTTTATCATTGCAACTTTAATGAATTTCAACAAGTCAACAAAAGTAACTAAAAGTATTTCCTTAAATATCAAAACTTAAGATATTTATATTTTTAATTAATTTAATTATTTAACAATTAAATAATTAAATCATTATTTAAATATAAATATTTTTAATATATGTATAATATTTACTTTAAATATCCAAATACATATATATTTATGATATTAGTCAAATATCACAATTTGATATTTAATTAATGTGTATTTAACAAAATCTATCATTAAGTACAAATACACATAATTAGGAAATGACTATTAGGTCACTTCGCATGTATTTTTCGTTTAACCTTTTAACAACTTATAAATAATTAGTATTATTCATAAGAGTTGCCATAGTGCTCTATGAGTATATTTCACTAGTGAGACTCTCTAGATTCAGGCATATCCGTCACAAAATCCAATTTCGTGTTCATAATTTACCCACCCGTAAATTATGACGACCACAGATAAACTCGCTGAATCATACAGGTCGAGGTCATGGCATATGTATAATTCCTCCGTCACAGGTATCCGAATATATCCCAGAGATATAGATGTAAACGTCAAATCTCTATAGGGATAATCCCGTTGACGTCTCTATTAGCAATCTCTAAAAGAACACTTAGAACTGACTTCTAAAGTGTACCATGGTCCCATGGTTTTTATCTGATTGCTAATCATATATGGACTACCTATGCTCTGTACATAGAACTGACGGATCCTTTCTCGACACAGACAGGACCCCCTGAGGATCTATCCCCACCCAACGAACAGGCGTAGGTATAATCTAAATAGATCGGTGACGTGACTACCATCTAAGTATGGAAGATGTCTCATGTGCCCACAGTGGTATCTCAAGTCGAAGAATCATAAATGCTACTCAACCCGAGAATATTCTTATTGACGTTGGTGTACCATACATTAAGAATCTTTGGTGAGTCGTTCAGTGTTTGTGAGCTATAAACACCTACACGTCTATACGAATCTCCAAGACTCATGGTTCATTGAGAAACCATTGGAATCATATATTCCAGTATACGACATGTACCGGTCTCAACGGGTTTACTTTACTGACCAAGTAGTGTAAACCTTGACCAGGAACAGTCTGAGAATGACAACATCATGATACAACTCAATATCAGTTGCGACGCTTTTGTAACTGTATCATGACTAATCATCCTAAGGTCTATTACGTCTTTACCATATAAGAAGATATATTATATTATAGAAACTATTCATTTTATTCATAATAAAACGTTTTCAATATTTTTTTCAAGGAAATAAAACCGAGATTTGGCGCTCTGAGCACCAACCCCAACAGCTAAAACATAACTCTTATTTACACTAGTTTACTATTAGTGATCTTACTAATTTTAACTCTTAAAATTTAACTCACTAATATATATTAGTCTATACTAATAAGTTTACTCAATTAAACTAATTTAATTAAGTTAGTTTTAATAAACTTACCAATTTTAACTCTTAAAATTTTGGAACACTAACAAGTTTAAAATTTAAAATTCTAAGGTAGATAATTTTTAAATAAACCATTTAATTAATCTAGGCGCGTTATAAATTCCAATGGTACATGGAATTGTATCCTGAGTGCAGGCCACATTACCGTCCATTCGGAATTGGCTATGGAATTTATGTGCGGATTTCCATCCTATATACCAATGAAATTCATAATGCACTTATTAAGCCCAATATTTTATAATTTCTAATTTTAAATCATTAAACCAATTAATCTAATTAATCTTTTTTTCATGCATATGATATTCCAATTTAACCATTTTAAATTTCATAAAAGTATATTTTATGTCTAGAATATTTATGCATCAAAAACATGTTATGGCATGTGAAAATGCAAGAGTAGGCACCCTAAGCTATATGAAATGTTATTCAAATATTTCGAATTAAACATACATACAACATAAAAATAATTTTACATCGACCGAGCTCTTATTTTCCTATACTAATCTAAGTAGTACATAAAATTCCCAAGGCATCGCTTGGTCTTCAAAACTGGCTCCATGGTGGTGTTGGCTCCTTTTGTGACTTTGGTGATCCAAATTTAAAAAAAAATGAAACTTTACATTAAAATTACGACATTTGTAAAACAAATGGTCTTATGGCCTTACATCCCAAAACCAAACAAACATAAAAAAAAAAAAAAGAGCAGGAAAACTTTACGGTCAATGCAAAAAATATTCATCATATGAATCAACAATTAAACATTCATCTCATGTATATTACTTTGTGCCTACTCATCTAAACATGCAAATAATCATTTATATCTCATATAAATAAATAAAAAAAGTAACTTTAAATGAAAAAGAGAAGGGTTAAGAACACTTTTCAACCTTGCTCTTGATGCCAATTGTAGGAACCATTTTCCTAGCACAGCAGAAATACGTTAGGCACCCGGGATTGGACTAGAAAAAAAAAATTATCCCCTTCTCTTCTTTTGGCCGAATCCCAGTTGTCCCTCTAAAATTTTGCTTCTATTTTGGATAAAATTTCAGCCCCATAACAGCAGTACAAATCTGGACTGTTTTGGACCTGAAATGCACCCAGTTCACTGCCCAAATAAGCCCTTATTTGTGTGAGCACCAACTGATTTTCAGGTCTGATTTTTCAATTAAAAACAACCTCAACACAGTCCTAAAATACCGATATATGTTCCCCAAATATTATGGATCAAAAGGAATTCGAACCGAGCTCCGTTACACAACCTTTGATGGCGGCCGTGAGCAAAATCTGCTCGCTGCCGTGTGGTATAAAGAAAAGAATAAGATGATGAATTTGGCTCGTCACCAAATAGCCTTTCGTGCTATATCTCATCACCAACAGAAAATATGGTGGGCTATCCTCACAAACAGATCTCTAAACTCTTTAGAGATTAAATGTCACACTAGTTTTTCTTTTTTTTCTTTTTTTATTTTGTTCTTTCTTTTCTTTTCTCAATACTTGAGAGAATTCTAAGAACAAGAGAGGTGGCTAGGGTTAGAATGAGATGAGAGTTAGGCAAAAAGAAAATCATATTTTCTTTATAAATCTGGGGTTATTGTTTTAAAAATAAAACAAACCATTTCCTCTCCTCATGTGATGAAATTCGGCCACCCTAAGTTTATTGTCAAAATTTTATAACAACAAATTTTTAATTTCCATAATTAAAAAAGATGTTACAAAAATAAAGAGTTATCACCTATTAAAAGGTGTAACTTCCAAAACCAATCCAAGGGTTTCCAAAACCCATTTTTGGAATATCCAAAAAAAATAAATAGACCTTCTATTAAATTATATATAATATAATTTAATAACATGTAATTAATAATTATCATATAATTATTAAAAACCTAACATAGTTTCAAGTGTGACAAAATAATATTATTAATCATATTAATAATATATATTATACATATGTGAGTATATAATTGGACTATCCAATTATTTTTAATATGCTATAGTATATCGAGCTAACATGGGGACTAAATAGACCTACGATTCTGAGCTCCGATAATCCCGAAATATTAATTAAACACTTAATTAAATATTCAGTATTATTAAATTTGAGTTATTCCACTAAAAATCCAAAGCTGCACTTTTGTTGTCGCAGATAGATAAATCAAGTCGAACCACATCAGTGTCCATCGATATAGTCAATACATACGGATTGGCACTTCACGAGTATCTCATAATTAGAGTCGGGTCATAATATTCATTATACCCCTCTAATTATTTTTACCTTAAGTACCATTGATTCTCTAATAAACGATTTATTCATAACCATTATGAATGTCAATCTTTCTATTCGTTATATAAAGACTTGAGCGCTCTAACCATTCAAGTACCGAATCAACCCTTAAGGAATATACTCCTCTAATTCTCACAAGAATGAGTGAGTTCCCTATCTATTTAAAATGTCACCAGCTAAATATCAAACCATGTCCCGAAAGTATGTAACTATTAGTTGGGCTTGCTACACCAACCTCACCTTTGTTAATCAAAAGACAACCTATCATGCATGAGTTCGTAGTACACTCAAGATTAAGATCAATCCATATATGACCATCTAGTATATCGAAATGAATTTCTTTATTTAAGTGATATTATAAGAAATTTATTTCTATCTGGGTCCAGTCCTATATGATCACATCATATAAGGTGCCTTCATTCTCATGTCTCCACATTGACGATCTCGGATCAAGGTCGCCATACAAATATAGAATGGACCGCAGCTATAGATTAACCATAAACAAAGTTCCCTCTTTGTTTGCTCTTTTTGGACTATTTTAGATCACTAACTTCATACTTAAATCCTCTTGTGTATGACACTCATACACTAAGTCTGGAAGTACATGAGTAATATAGGGTAAACAAAATAATTTACAATATACGATATTAAACAAACACTTTGATAAATGAATAATGCATCATTTTTATTTCATAAAATATAATTCTGTTTACATTACATAAAGCTCTAGGGCATATATCCCAACAATCTCCCACTTGCACTAGAGTAAATGGGACATGTCACCTAACCCTAGACCATCTAGGTGACCTTCAAACACTTTAAATGATAAGGTCTTTGTAAATGGATTAGCCAACTTCTCTGCGGATGCAATCTTTGTGACAGTAATGTCTCCTCTCTGCACTATCTCCCTGATGAGATGATATTTTCTCTCTATATGTTTTTTTCAAATCATGCTCTGTCGTGCATAATATGTTATGAAGTTCTATATAGATAGCTTGCATCGAATGCATATAGAAGTTTCACACAAAACTAGCATATGTATCAGGCAAAGAAGACAGAATCAAATTACGGCCTAAACGTTCATCAATCACAATGCCTTAACGTTCAAAATATTGGATCTGGTCAATCATGTTCAAAACATTAATTTTGACCACTCCTTCATCCTTGAGTGTAGCATGGAACAATTCCTTAGACCTCTGATATATTTCAATTTCTTGATTTGCTTCGAACAACTCCTTAAGTGTTCTCATAATGCTCCAAGCATCTTGTACATCTATGTACTGTCTGAGCAAATCTGGAACCATCAACCCTAAAATGTAGGATTTCACCTTAAGGTTATCATCCTTCTATTTTTCAAAAGTTTCTCGCTCTTAAGGAGTGGAGTCAGAATCGATTTCTACATGCAATGGTTTAATACTCACATAGGTCAACTTTTCAAACTCCAAGACAAGGCAGATGTTCATTTCTCATTTGAAATAGTTCTCGGCTCCTTTTAGTTTATTGGAATCCAAGAGTCGAGTTAATAGATTTGCGACAACCATCTACAAGATAACAATTAAACACTAACAGAATATTTTTCATTTCAAAATAAAAACACTGATTAATTATGGAATTTTAAATCTATTCGTGTCATCCAACTACTTTACGTAATTATGTAATCTCCCTTAACGGAAAAATATAAATTTGACTATCTAAATTTCATAGCGGGAAGTAGATCCTATGATATTTACTCCAGCCTCACACTATCGACAGTCTTGGCCTTTATAAATTCATTAGGTAGATCTCCAAGGTCAATCATATTCATGTGACTCCTAGTTTGGTCTTGAATCGTTTCTTATCCTCACACTATCGACGATCTTGGATTAAGATGTATTCGAGGTGTATACTTATCAATGTGCACTAATGAGCTTTGTATGTACACCCTTACAATAATGACAGTATTGGGTGACTACGTTAACTCATCACGCTACATCTAATATTTTACTAGAGCGACCTAAGTTTCGGGCACTTATACCCTCATAATAATGATGGTCTTGGGCATAAGTAGTAAGAACTCATTCATCTCCGTATTGACAAGATGAACCATCCAATAATGCTTCAACACTACTAATATTATTACTTAAATAAAGTAATCATCTAATCATTGAAGATTTATGAAAATCAAGTCATTAATATACTTGGGTCAAAATTAAAATTTTTATTTAAAACATGCAATGCATATCCAATATGACTTATGCATAATTAAATTAAAACTATTGTGGCATAGATTCAAGATACATGTGTGGTAAAGACTTGTGCTGATACCATTCTGTTGGGGCGGATGTGGAACCCTAGGGTCGGATCGATGCCCCGTACAGCGGAAGTGGGTCTAACCCATGGATATATAGCATAGGTATATACTAAAATATTTAATATAAAAAATATTTTGTTTCGAGTCTGTAGGATAAAACGGGGACCAAAACGGAGTCCGGAAACTCCAGAACAAAGAAAATGAAGTTTTAGTATTCATCAGCCCTCTATGAGTCGCGACGCCCCAAACTACGAGAGCTGAATGTTTCGGCATCGCGACGCTGAAGGGTGGGCATCACGACACTCCTAGGTCTGATGCTTGGTGTCATGATGCTAGAAGGTTAGAGTCGCGACGCTGCCCTGTGTAAAATATTAGCATAGAGCATTTTCACATTCAAACCAGTTCTAAACACTTTCAATTTTCTCCTAATACTTTGATACACCTAAAAACCAATTTTAACATCAAAACCACCATCAATATATGTTATACAACTAACATACATGTATTTTAAATACATATATGTATTTATTTGAATCAAAACACAAACCAAAATAGAATCCCAAAATGACATGACTCGTGAACAATTCTAGGTCACTCAAAGGTGGTCAAGTTTTTCTAGAATGGTAGCCATAGCTCTAAGCTTTAATCTAGAATTTCAAACTCTTATTAATTATTTTATGTCCAACATGAACATCTTTGACCCAATTACAAGCATATTATGTGTTTATACTTCTAAAGCATCTATACATAATACATTAGCTTAATTTCAACTTTAAGTTATGTTATTATGCATCTAATAAATAATTCATCACTATATGTCTTATTAATGATAACTTACTAATGAAGAACATAGCTTATGAGAAGATCAAACTTACCTAGAAAGCTTGATACAAAGATATAATCTCCTTCTCCTTGTTGAAATGGTTGGAGAACTTCCAAGGTTTAGCAAGCTTGACTCCAAGATCCAATCTTGATTCCAATGCTAGCAAGATTCACTCCAAGATCCAATCTTGATTTCTCCTTTTTAAAATGTTGTAGAGATCTTCCAAAGCTTCTTTAACATTTCTCTAACTTAGGCTAATTTCTCTAACAATTGCTTGTTTTAGCTTTCTTAAGCTTGATTAAAACTTTTACTCAAGCTTGCTATTTATAGCAAAACTTAATTTTTGGTTTTAATAAAAGTTTTAATCAACTTTTATGTGGGCTTAATCTAGTTTGTCCAAATATTTATAATTAGGTGTGACTAATCACATTTGTCCACCACTTTGATTTAATCCAATTAAATCAAGACAAAGTTTAATTAATGGATTAGTTACATATCTACCACTTTGATTTACATATTTGCAATTACATATTTGCAATTACATATTTGCAATTAAATCAAGCCAAATACATCTATAATTACATATTTGCAATTATCAAAATATCCTTAAATGGTAGAGATATTTATGAATTTATAATTAAAGCCTTGTGTAATTTTAAATTAATCTAATTAGGTCAAAGTAAATAATCAATGTTATCCAATAACACTTGATTATCTTAGTTGATAATGATAATTAAAATATAGAATATTATTTATTATAAAAAATAATCGGCTACACAAGTGCTCAACTAGTACACTTCATATTGTGGGACTCTCTAAGTCCAGACATGTTCGTCATATAAGCCTAGCTAATATATACGAAATTCGGCCACCTCTTAATTCGCGAATAACACGAACGACCTTTCTGAACTATACAAGTCAAGGTCATCACATATGTTTAATAATTCCACCGTCGTAGGATATCCGAGCTGTGCTTAGGAAACATAGAATGCACCGTCAAGTTTCCGAGGTGCACAACTCATGTGGACATGTCCATGATTCTTTAATACTAATGCAATTCACCCTAGGTGATCAAGATTTGGCCAAAGTCTTTAAGAATCATGACTTACTCACATGGATATTGAAACCCCTTATGGTACACATATGGGCCGATGGATCCTATCTTGATATGCACTTGATTAACGAGTGCATCGGTCCATACCCAACGAACATGTGGAGGCTAGACCATGAAAGGTTTCTGACATACATGGCATCTACGTGTGGAGTATCTCACTCAAAATCAATCATATCTTATAGTCAAAGGATCACATATGCTACTCGACTCAAGGAGATTCTTATTGATAGTGGTGTGTACTTCCAAATATTAGGAAGCACTTGTGAGTCATTTAGTATTCACTCTAACGAATACCCATATGTCTATACAAGCTTCCAAAGCTCATGGCACATCGTTTTAAACTATTGGAACTCCAATTCCAATATATGATATGTGCTAGTCTTCAAGATTATAGGAATTCGGTTGTATTCCAAAACCAACGAGTATGAATATTTACTTTAAGAATAGCTTATAATAGTAATACTATCTCAATATCGGACCACCTAGTGTCCAGTATTACTACAAGACTA
Organism: Zanthoxylum bungeanum; assembly: GCA_019454045.1. Taxonomy (NCBI): domain Eukaryota; kingdom Viridiplantae; phylum Streptophyta; class Magnoliopsida; order Sapindales; family Rutaceae; genus Zanthoxylum; species Zanthoxylum bungeanum. The sequence continues at coordinate 11,093 of SKCR01022891.1, forward strand.
TTCTAAGGTCGATTTCATTATCAGCATATTTATACATTAATCTAATATGCATAATGACATTACCATTAATAAAGTATAAAATGAAAATGTAGTTATTTTATTAATAAATAATAAAATGTACAATACATTATTCGAATTTGCGCTCGAAGTACCAACTCCAACACTTATAACCTATAAGACTAGCACATATTGTATATTGGAATTAGAGTTCCAATGGTTTTGCCCGATGTACCATGAGCAATGGAATCTCGTATAGACATGTGGTTATTTGTTGGAGCAAATACATAATGACTGTAACATCAAGTTGTTGGTGTTTGCTAAGGTCCCAAGATCATAAACAAGCATGAAATAAGTGCGAATACAAATCAACGAAGTTGCGGAATACTCACATCGATCGGTTGAGCGACGCTTCGACGAACAAAACTTGATTTTGCTCACTGTCATGGTCACGGCAGTTCACTGCCACTGCCCTCCAAGATTCGGCCATTGATGCTCCTTGAACAAGCTCCAAGCTTCGTCAAACGATTCCCAGCTCATGGGTGGACTTCCCTATCACCTTCGCATGTCTCTCGGAGTGCTAGCTCTTAAGAAATTTGCCACAAATTTCCCACACTTTGCTTCCCATCTCACGGCATTTCCCAGAAAAACCAGTGAAGATTTTGCCCCTCCATGGGCGTGAGAGAGGAGAGAAAATGTGAGAGAGAGAGATGTGTGTTGAATGAGTTGAAAAGTGTATCTAATACACTTATATATTTTCCAAAAATAAATAAATGATTTACCACTTTTTTTGGCTTTCAAAAAGTCAAATGGTAAAAGCTCAACAACCATTCCAACAACCACCATCAAGTCACATCAATCAATAAATCACTTGTCACATCACTCAAATAGACATGATTTGACGCTTGATGTGATTAGCGATTTGACGCTTGATTTGACTTGCGTGCCGCACTCGAATTCGAAATGTGAATGCGCTTGCAAACAATCTCGGGCTCGGGTTCGCTAATTCCAAATTAACGAATTTTTTGTTGCGTCGTAATTAAATGATTACGCCTAGCGAAATCACTATTCACGTCGCTAACGAATTAATTCTAAATTAATTCGTTCGCCCGAATTAAAATCTATTTTCAATTCCGCGTCGAAATCCAATTTCGTTTAATATATCGAATATATTAATTTATCGATTAATTCCAAATTAATCGTTATCTCTCTTTAATTGATATTTTATCCTAGATAAAATATCTCCGCAATTAATCACATATTAATTTTCTCTCTCTTCTAATTAATCCCAGATTAATTTAGAGTGTGAGTCATACGTCATCAACGAATCTTCGGGAAGCGACCCATGAGATCCCCGGATATGTTGGCAGTAAATTCGGTCGTCGGACTATCTGAACACGTAAGTACCTCGTACTACGTTTATACCGATTTACAAGACAATGTTGGCTTCTAGAAAAGCGCCATGCCTACCCAATTATCTAGAAATATCCTTACAGGAATAAAGTATATATATCAGGCGTAGTATACGTAGTATTGTGTATGTCGATCCAGTATCGGATATCACGTGCTAGGCCTGAGGCTGGAATTGTGTATGCCCCGTACGAAGCACATGTCGGATGTCAGGTAACTAGTCTCTATAATCGGATAAACCTAACCTTGTCATTTTATCCCGATGACTGCAGTACATAAAAGAACCAGTTCCGTATCCTACGTGACCATCATCTCCATATGACTGAAGTGATACTTCCGTCTAGACATTACACCCAACACACTACGATTCTCAATATACCCAGCATAGGCATACACAGAACCTGTTAAATCCCTGGACGACCGCAACCAAAGTATATTGATTGTCGCAAGTATTAGCGGTGCAAGTCTCAGGTTAAGACCAAATACACCTACCCTGATTTCGGACTTCCATAGACACATAGTCATACTACCAATGGAATTCCGAGGGGGTTTATCCAGAGCGAAGCTGTTTCCCGTACCATCGGTAAAACAAAACCTCTTATTACACTTGCATGAGTATCCTATACCCAAATATATGACAACTATGCCGTTGTGCCCTCACAACACGAACAAGTGTAATACTAGTCTTTTACGTATTTATCGATGTCCAATCTCGATAATACTCTGACTAGGGATATTTAATGATTTATCCTTCATGGACTGATAATGTCTCATATCATTCTCAATCCAGGAAAAAATCATAAGGACCTCATATCATTTATATATCTAGGTGATCTAATCACAAATGATAAGAGTGCAATCTCATTTGTCATATAGTTAATTTGTACAACAACACCATGATCTGTACAAATAGTGACACTATGGGTCATAATTGTCCAACAATCTCCCACTTGGCCTATAGCCAGTCACTCGAGTGTCTTACACTCGAACTATGTACAGTTGACTCAAACTGCTGAGAAAATACTTTCATCTGTGGATTTGTATGATTATCATCTGATGTGATTTATTCGATCATCACATCGCCACGATGTATGATCCGAACGAATCATATTAATATCGAAGTATATATCTGGATCGTTGATGAGACCATTAATTCTTTAGCCTGTGCTGACGTCTAGCTCAGCTGCTAACAGAATTATATCTAATCTAATTAGATTTTTTGTCGACCCAAATGGCTTCAACTGCGGCCTCAGCTGCAGTAATTACCCGCATTTGTTGTTTATACGGTAACAGTATCTTGCTTGGAAGATTTCCAGCTCACTGTACCGTTATTCAAACTGTATAGTACTGTTGTGCGACTTGTAGTCGTTTTATCGGTTTAGGAAACTTGCAGTAGTGATCCAAGTCACTTCAAGTTCTCCTTCTCCACAGATTAAGACAGCATCCTTAGTTCTCTAAGATACTAACGGATGTTCTTAATTTCATTCCAATGACTATCACTTGGATTGGCCTGTTTGTGAATCCATATGCTCAAAGCGTATGAGACAACAGGTCGCGTACATTTTTCAATGTACGAATTCTCGGAGAGTTTTTCGAAAGCTAAGCTTTCATCGATTATTATTATGGAAATGTCATTTCCAAGAAATGACATATTATCATTATTTATAGGATAGCCACTGTCAGTGCGCTCCCACTAATCCTCTTATATACACAAGAATCATTTTGTTATGAATTAAATCATAAACCATTATCATCACATCAAAATGACAATTCCAAGAACCTAATGCTTGCTTCAATCCAAACATGGATCGAATAACCCGCAAACCTTGTATGATAGTTTTGGTACGACAAAATCGACAGGATGTTATAAACATCCTCCAAAAGGTTTCCTTTTCAAGAAATCGATTTTCCCGTTAAGCTGACATATTTCATAAATGAAACATGCAGCTTTAGCAAGCATTATCCAAATGGATTTATCGTGGCAACAGGTAAAAGGTTGAATCGTAATCAACACAATGTTGATAACGATACCTTTCCGCTAAAAGCCTAGCTTTATACGTTGGTATGTTGCCATCCATGTATGTCTTCCTTGAAGACTTATACATGACCAATAGGCACAATGCCTTGCGGTACAACAATTAGTGTCCAAAGTTGTTGATATACATGGAATCCATTTCGGACTCATGGCACTTTGCCATAATAAGGAGTCGATACCTTGTATCACTTCCTCATACGTAGTCAGTTGGTATACCTCAAAAGGTTAACATCTTTATGAGATGAGATCATAAACCCATACCCCAAGTTGTTTTCTGATTCTCTCCGACTTACGTGGTTCTTGTGTATTCGAAGATCAATAGTAATAGTTTCATTCTTGATGAACTATTTATGTTCCATTAAGATTCGGTGCCTTGAATAGTATTACTCTGATTTTCATCAAGTTTTACTATTCTCTCACTTACCACTGCATATCGGTATTCCTCTTAGGAAAACAGCATGGTGAGCAACAATCTAATTGTTCTCTGGTGAGATGTATAAATACTATACTTTGGTATCCCTAGGATAACCTACAATTGGGCACTTATCCGATTTGGGTTTTAGTTTGGTATCATCCAAACATATGCCTAGCATAACCAAATAATCAGGAATGAGAAAACCCAGTTTCTTTCCCGTTCATATCTAATATGAAATCTGTCAAACAGATTTTTATGGAACCTTATTCAAAATAAGTTATGCATTGTTTATGCTTATCCGTTGAAGGAAATGGTAGCTCAGAGCGACTCATGATTAACCTTATCATGTCCAACAAAATTCGGTTAGTTGGTGTTCGAACACACCGTCAAACTGACGTGTTCCGGGAGGAGTCCTCATTGAAATAATACTATACTCTTTCAAGTAAATAAGAAACTTGTTGCTTAAGTATTTTCATCATGGTCTAACCGTGACGATTTAATACTTTAGCCGATCTGTTTGTCTATTTCGTGTCGAAACTTAAAAGTTTTCGATTTGTGTTTAAAAGAAACACATGACCATAACGCGATGCCTCATCTGTAAAGGTCACAAAATATTCATATTCATCTCTAGCCTAGCTAGACATGGGCCCACTTGCTTCACTATGAACTAGGGCTATCAGATTAGTGGCATTTACATTTTTACCAAGTAAAGGTGTTTTAGGAACTTTGTCCAATTAACTAGATTCGTAGACTTTATTTGAATGAGATCAAATTAAACCTAGTACCCACTCTTCAATAGTGTGGATATATGAGTCTTGTTTGATCAAATCAGTTTGAGCTATTTGTTTGTCATGTGATATGTTTGAGATTCATTTATATTCAAAATATAAATGATGTTATTCACATCTAGTGTGTTTATCTCAATATCATCTTTATATAATAAAACACTTTAGTGTTCTAGAATATAAAGGTTCACTCGCAGCGGGTTAAACACTGATATAAAGATAATGTTTCTAGTCAAACTAGTTACATTATAACATTATCCTAATTTAAGTACAAACCCGAAGGGTAGTTCCAAATTTGATATCTACGGTTAAAACAGCGACTTTCGTCCCGTTTCCAATTCGCAGATTAATCTCATCTGAAGTCAGTATCCTGCTCAAAGCAGATTCTGAATCATCAATGCATATTTATGTATCACACTAAGTATTTAAATTCAATTTCAATACTAGTAGTGAACATAATCTTGACAAACATATTTGAAGTCAGAGCCGTGCTCATTCTTCAATTCCTTCATGTCTGCTTTGTCCAAACGGCAGTCACGCTTCCGCGATCCCATTTGCCACAATTTAGGCAGACATTTTGGGATATGTCTTTTATCTTCCCAGAATACTATAATGATTTTGCCTTTGCCCTTTTCAACACTCCAGAAGCCTTTGGCCAAGCCTTGGCCTTCTAGAATATCGAAGTAAGGTGCGCCTTGTGCTACTTGCCTTATTGCAAACTTTGACTTTATCTCATTGAGAATAGTCATTAACTCTCCAAGAGTTATTTTTACAATTTAGTACTTCTAAAAGCTAAGTATAGATTTATGAAGATCCTTCAATTTCAGTATCATACTTTAAGGATCTAATCCTTAGTTCTGACAAGGAAATTAAGGAGACTACTGACAATTTTGATGGATTAAGCACTAAAGTTATCATCACATAAATCTTCCAAATATTATGCTTAACTTTTGCTTAACTCCGGGCTTAGGTCTAATATGTTTTTTATCAAATAAACTAACTTATTATTTTCAGGACCATCCTGAAATTTATTCCCAATTTGAAAATTAAACTATTTAAATACATTTTCCCTAGGATTATATTTTAAATGTTAATCTTTCAATTTTATCTTGATTTTAATAGTCCAACTATTTAATCAACGATTTCGGTACTATTTATTATAATGATTACTATAGTCCAACTATTTAATCAACTATAATTAATTAAATCAAATATATTGATTACTATAATCCAATTATATAACCAACTATAAATGAATTATTTGAATATAGTCCAACTATTTAATAAAAAAACAATTTAAATATTAGTCCAACTAATATTTAATTTATTTGACGAATGATATTTGTTTGAGCGCGTATGTCAAGTAATTAAACGAATATTGCAAATTCAATTCTTGCCTCCCACTATTTTTCGGCGAGCCTCTAACCCTCTGTCGAGTACTCGGGAAACCGTGTTTCCTAGCGGGCTAGGATCCCGTTAAATATCACACAATCTTGACTTTGGCCAACAAATTGTATGATAATTAACTAGGTAGATCTCTAAGATCAATTGGATCCAATCCAATTCCTAGATCCAGTAGGGGAACATCCAAGTCCGAAACATATATCTTATATATGCCAATATATCTAATATATTACCTAACCTTTTTCCTCTGAATCAACTAAGCCTTGGCTTTGGCACAACAAACTTAGTGATCCCAGTTAAGCGCGACTCATTGACCATGGAAAGCTTCGTAATCAATGTCGATGAACAAGAAGTGGTCTTGACTTTAGCCAACAAACCACAACTTGGACAAGACACCAATATGGAACAAAGCTCTCGTGATTCAAACATATCATCGATGGACAAAGGCCGTGACTTTGGCCAACAAGCCAATGCCAGTCTCGGATCTTGAGTAAGAATCACTCAATGGAAGGAAAAACCCTTAATATTGTTTGAGGGTTTTTCGAGTGCAAATTGGAAACCAATTTATTATTTTTGTTAAGGTCTCATCATCATACACCCTTAAACATGCATTCTAAACACATAATAAAGCGCGTATAAATAAATAATAATGATATGCAGATGGATACTTTACACATTGATCCTAGATCAAATCTCTCCCTTTCCTCTCACCCGCTAGCACAAATATTTCTTCTACCCATTACACTACACTTCTAAAGAAACTCATTTACATTCAGGGGAATAGGTGAGAAGAGAATACAAGAATAATTAGGTAATAAGGCTGGACACACAGGTCCAATTAATAAATCAAATTTATTACAACAATTTCTAAAATTGTCCCACACTAATATCCATCTGATATACATTATTCATGCATCGCAACCATGTATTCACACAAGCATGTTATAATCAATCTAATCAAATTAATTAATTTGATAATTAGTGACCATCCAATGTTCAAACAACGATTTGATTTTGCTCGTGTCAAACTCGTTTTGCGAATAAGTACTTAAAGTACGAATTCTCGAATTAAATTAAACTACATAATTAAATCCAATTCAATTTGTATTTAATACTAATTCGCTATTTAATTCCAAATTAAATATTACACTTTATTAATAAACCTTTTACGACTTAAATTCCAAATTTAATCGTTACGGGTCACAAAGCCTGATTAACGTCCAACGTCAATTTAATTAAAGTCCAATGGGCTTTTAATTAATCTTAAGGCGTGGACTTTTGGTCAACTCGGGTCAAACCCAATAACCAAAGTCCAATCCGGGAGTTACCCCATAAGCCCAGAAATCAATTTTGGCCCATTAGGCCCAATTAAACTTTAAAGGTCCATTAGTCGCATTTTGGCTTTATGGAAGCGGTTTTGGGCCCAATTGGATCCAATCCATTTGGCCTCAACCCAACTTGGTACAACCAAGCCCAATAACAACATTACAAGCACCCAATTTCAAAAATTAGCCCAATTTCAATTAAATTACAAAATCCAATTTCACAATTAATTACCTAAAGTGTATAACACAATTAATCACCCAAATCAATATTTTCAAAACATCAAATTAGCCTAATTAATCATGCTATTTAACATTAAATCATGTCCAACACAATTTAATTAAAAATCAAACCCATTCATGCTTACTTTAGTCTCGGCAATATGGGGAAATTATGTCCAATTATTAATCCAATCCAATTAAATCCAATTAAACATTAAATCAATATCCCCAAATGATTTCCAATTCATCCAATGAAAAAAAAAATCAAAAATCCAAGACAATTAGGGCATCCATATTCTCGGCCAAGCTAAGATTTTGGGCAAATTTGTTCCAAACAAAATTTGATCAAATGGATCCAATCAATGATCAATTCAACAACATTTAAGCATACTAAATAATCCAATTTCATTAAATCATGCTCAAATTCATTTTACCCAAATTTTAAGCCCTAAATCAATTTCATGCTCAACCTTGCTCAAGATACCATTGTTGGTGTTTGCTAAGGTCCCAATATCATAAACAAGCATGAAATAAGTGCGAATACAAATCAAAGAAGTTGCGGAATACTCACATCGATCGGTTGAGCGACGCTTCGACGAACAAAACTTGATTTTGCTCACTATCATGGTCACGGCAGTTCACTGCCACTGCCCTCCAAGATTCGGCCATTGATGCTCCTTGAACAAGCTTCAAGCTTCGTCAAACGATTCCCAACTCATGGGTGGACTTCACTATCACGTTCGCATGTCTCTCGGAGTGCTAGCTCTTAAGAAATTTTCCACAAATTTCCCACATTTTGCTTCCCATCTCACGGCATTTCCCAGAAAAACCAGTGAAGATTTTGCCCCTCCATGGGCGTGAGAGATGAGAGAAAATGTGAGAGAGAGAGATGTGTGTTGAATGAGTTGAAAAGTGTATCTAATACACTTATATATTTTCCAAAAATAAATAAATGATTTACCATTTTTTTTGACTTTCAAAAAGTCAAATGGTAAAAGCTCAACAACCATTCCAACAACCACCATCAAGTCACATCAATCAATCAATCAATTGTCACATCACTCAAAGTGACATGATTTGACGCTTGATGTGACTAGCGATTTGACGCTTGATTTGACTTGCGTGCCTCACTCGAATTCGAAATGCGAATGCGCTTGCAAACAATCTTGGGCTCGGGTTCGCTAATTCCAAATTAACGAATTTTCCATTGCGTCATAATTAAATGATTACGCCTAGCAAAATCACTATTCATATCGCTAACGAATTAATTCTCAATTAATTCGTTCGCCCGAATTAAAATCTAATTTCAATTCCACGTCGAAATCCAATTTCGTTTAATATATCGAATATATTAATTTATCGATTAATTCCAAATTAATCGTTTTCTCTCTTTAATTGATATTTTATACCAGATAAAATATCTCCGCAATTAATCACAGACTAATTTTCTCTCTCTTCTAATTAATCCCATATTAATTTAGAGTGCGAGTCATACGTCATCGGTGAATCTTCGGGAAGCGACCCATGAGATCCCCGGATATGTTGGCAGTAAATTCGATCGTCAGACTATCCGAACACGTAAGTACCTCGTACTACGTTTATACCGATTTACAAGACAAGGTTGGCTTCTAGCAAAGCGCCATGCCTACCCAATTCTCCAGAAATATCCTTACAGGAATAAATGATCTATATCATGCGTAGTATACGTAGTATTGTGTATGTCGATCCAGTATCGGATGATCACGTGCTAGGCCTGGGGCTGGAATTGTGTCTGCCCCGTACGAAGCATATGTCGGATGTCTGGTAACTAGTCTCTATAATCGGATAAACCTGACCTTGTCATTTTATCCCGATGACTGTAGTACTTAAGAGTACTAGTACCGTATCCTACGTGACCATCATCTCCATATGACTGAAGTGATACTTCCGTCTTGACATCACACCCAACACACTACGATTCTCAATATACCCAGCATAGGCGTACACAGAACCTTTTAAATCCCTGGACGACCGCAACCAAAGTATATTGATTGTCGCAAGTATTAGCAGTGCAAGTCTCAGGTTAAGACCAAATACACCTACTCTGATTTCGGACTTCCATAGACACATAGTCATACTACCAATGGAATTCCGAGGGGGTTTATCCAGAGCGAAGCTGTTTCCCGTACCATCGGTAAAACACAACCTCTTATTACACTTGCATGAGTATCCTATACCCAAATATAAGAGAACTATGTCGTTGTGCCCTCACAACACGAACAAGTGTAATACTAGTCTTTTACGTATTTATCGATGTCCAATCTCGATAATACTCTGACTAGGGATATTTAATGATTTATCCTTCGTGGACTGATACTGTCTCATATCATTCTCAATCCAGGAACAAATCATAAGGACCTCCTATCATTTATATATCTAGGTGATCTAATCACAAATGATAAGAGTGCAATCTCCTTTGTCACATAGTTAATTTGTACAACAACACCATGATCTGTACAAATAGTGACGCTATGGGTCATAATTGTCCAACACCAGTGATCTCAACTACTGCTACATTATGGGACGTGTGATACATAATATAAATTATGTTCGAATACATATAAACTCATGAAATGACATTGGGGATAATCGGTAAATTCTTCGAAATACCGATACGAAATTGTATGATATTCCATTCCGAACAGCCCATGTTATTTAGGCCATAACATTTTCATACGATCTCCGATTTTTATAAACTTTATACTGTCGGAAAGCTAAGATCGAGTCCTACAATTTTCGCGTTGTATATTTTTACAAATTCGAATCAAAAATTGGTAAACAATCGCTACTACAGTTAGACCTGGCGAAGGTTCCGGTTCGGAACCGGAACCGAACCGGTTAGAACCGAACGGTTCCGATTCCAATGGACTACGATTCCGGAACCTGACCGGTTCGGTTAGGGTTTCTTACCCTAACCGAACCGATTGGAACCATTGGAACCAAATGATTCCAGCGGTTCCAACCGGTTCCAACCGGAACCGTACGGTTCTGGTTGGAACCGGATGGAACCCTAGGTTTCCAACGTCCCCCAACGACTACTAGTCATTGGGGGAAAGATCCAGCCCAACGGCTAGTAACCGTTGGGCTCGTTGCTCCCTGCCCCAAAGTCCAAAAAACAAAATTTAAGATTTCCCAAATTACCCCTTAAAACGGTTAATTTTTGGGCCAGTTTAGGTATTACAAAAATATTCTAAAAATGTATAAATAGGTTTGATTTTTCATTATTTCAGCACACCAATTTCTCAATTCTCAATTCTCTCAATTCTCACAATTCTTACAATTCTCTTATTCTCAATTCTCTCATTTACAAATTATAAATTACAATTTATCATTCTCAATTCTCTAATGGCAAGCTCATCTGAGAACACAATATCAAATGTGCCAACCCAAGAGAGCGGCCCTAGTATCGCTTCACGTAGAAGAGAAGTTAAGTCTCGTTCCTCGGATATTTTCAAAATTCATTTTCATTTAGACGTTGCTGCAAATGCAAGCGGAATTGGAGCTGAAGGATCAACAGGCACGGATGATGATTTATAATTAAAAATTTAAATAATTGTAAAATTACAATGGGGGGAAATATCTTTAAAATGTAATGGAACTACGTGATCTTTGATTCCTCTCACCCCTGGAGGATACGTAGGCAACTTAAGTTTTTAAAAATTTAAGTTCAAGCTCTTTAATTTAATTTTTTTTTATTTGTTTAGATAAGAATTTTTTTTATTATTTAATGTAATTATGTAATGTAATTGTAAGTTTATTATATAAATTCAAATTCTTAATTTTAAATTATTTTATTTTATTAATCTCAATTTTTTATTTTCAATAAAGCAAAAAAAAACCCAATGGAACCGGAATCGAACGGTTCGGTTCCGGTTGCTGTTCCGATTCCGGTTCCACATTTAGTGTGGAACCAAAACCAAACCGGAATTAATTGGTTTAGTTCGATTCTAGTTCGGAATCGAATCGAACCACCGACCACCTCTAACTACAGTGATTTCGAGAATAACCTAGATTTGAGTGATGTGGTACCATCACAACCACTCATCTCATGACACAAAAATCAGACATTGCCTATAAATTAGACACTATTCACTCTCCCTCACCAAAAAAAAACATGAAAGGCTAAGAATGGAGGATAGGCCATTTTCTTCTCATCTTCTTGTCTTCAACCTCAAATCAGTTGGATCCTTCCAATCACATTTCCAATCATGGTGAGCTCCATTTCTCTTTTCATCTTCTCATTTCTTTCAGTTTTGAGCAAAGAAACTGAAACTCAAATTTCACACCTTGCATACCCTAGATTTGGATTTCTTTAATTAATATTAAAGGTGTTATTAGAATGCATTTTGGCGAGTGTTATCATAGTATTAACATGATTTGAGGTCCTTGTGAGTGTGAATGTGTTGAGGGAGATTGAATATATTTCTTGTGTATTGAAGTGGATAAATTGGTATATATAAGATGGGAATTGAATATGATTTTTGTGTGTTGATGTAGAAGTTTGGAAAAGTACCTATGTGAGAGGTGTTAGAGTGGTGGTATGAAAATTGTTGAGCATGGTCCTTGAGGAGTGGGTTTTAAGCCCTGAAATCAGGCCAGTGTCGTTACTCTTGATGTAGACACTGTATTTTTGCATAAGCCCGATGACAAGCCTCATATGGAGGCACTACCTGAAAAGTTATGAAAGTTGCGGGAAACGAATGCCGGAAGGAAAGAAAATCTCCAAAACTATCACCTCATCAGATTCGAGCTCACTAGCCAGCCTCGGATTCGCTCAGTCAGTTTTTGTTTCAAACCGTAGCCTCGGCCCAAAACCCCTGCGACCCACAAAGCACACACGCCCAAGCCTTCCCAAATAGCTAAAATCTCATGTAAAACACATGCCAAAATCCCCTTAAATCACTTTCCAATTTAACAAAGATTTGAAAACCCATGCAAAACACATGCTAAAATCCTCTTAAATCACTTTCCAATTTAACAAGATTTGAAGTCACATCCTCACCAAAATTCATAAGATTCTTTCCAAAATATATATTCACCATATCAACATGATTTATTTCCATGATTAGGAGACCCCTTGTCATTATAAAAAAGGAGGCTTGACCAAACCCTAAGGGAGACACGCTCACATGGCAATCATCATCAAAGAAAACCTAGGCTACCTCTTTCTTCTTTCACACGGCAACAATAAAAGCCAAAACCAACAAACAAACCAAACAACAAACACCAAAAACCCTTAGCCGAAACCATCACCAACGAAACACACAAGCCAAAAAACAACAAACTCCACCGACCATGAAGCCAAAAATAAACAATCTCTACCGAACACAAAAAAAAACAGCCACATGAAGAAAAATAAACAAAAAAAACTAAGCCAAACACCCAAAGCTTGACACGGCATCAGTGAACAAATAAGAAACCAACAACCCTCAAGCCACCAAACCACAAACAAAAACACTGAAAACCAGCAGCCCATTACCGAAAAGCAAACAATAAAAACCAAGAAGAAAACAAACAAAAAACATAAAAAACAACAGCCCCAAACCCTAGTAAAAATCATGAAGCCAAACAAACAACAACATCAAAACAACCAAAAATAGTCCCCAAATCACCCAAAATAGAAGCCGAATCCGAATGGACAATAGTGCGGTCTGTACTTAGGATACAACTCCATGTACCACTCGGGAAATACTCATATATGCATGATTAACCCCCTTTTATTTATTTATTGATGCTTTATTTACTTTTGATTATTATTCTTGTTATCGTACCTTGTATTTCTTAATTTAATTTGATTTTATTTATATAAATGTTTATTAGTGTGCAAATTTGTGTGTTATTTGAATTATCTTGCATGAATTGCATTAAGAATTGGCTATACCATTGTGTGAACCCATACATTATACTAACATAAGTAAGGGACCATTCCGAACCCAACAGTTTGAGGTCTTCCCTTGCGAGGGGTGAGTGCGGCCTTACTTAATCATTTCCCAGTTCACACTAGGTGGTGACTCCTTTATTATCTGGTTTAGTCCCACGTGTGCTACTATGTACTCTCTATGGGCTGCGAGCCCAACAGTGTCATGGTCACTGAGCATCATAGGCATAGCGGTAAACCCCACTTCGCTCCTACACTTGACACCCGGTGTCATGATGCGTCATCAGAGGGTGCTCACTGCCAATATCTGATCGAGTGGGTATCACGAAGCTTAGCGTCGTGACATGAAGCAAGAAGATGTTCTACCTCAGGTCTGAACCAGTGGACATCGTGACGCGCAACTTCTGGTGTCAAGACGCGCGACCAATTTCCAAAATCAGATTTACCTTCCAATTATAACCTAGGAAGTTAAAGGCCACCCATAAGGTTTCGTATCAGCACATATACACGGGATATACCATGTCACAAGCTTAGTACGTCATATAGCGATAATAGTTTCATAGCATATCCCACGACTTGTATTCTAATTAAGTTATCAATTATAGATCATTGCAGGAATCGCAAATTCCTTCGGTAAATTAAAGTAATGCCAGACATATCCAAAATTCAGTGAGTGGACATTCTTTCCTTAAGTTGAATTTCATTATATTATTTTTGATGTCAGACTTACTTTTTCGCATTTATGGCGTTAGCCAAGTTTGCTTTAAATCATGTTTTGATTAAGCATGTTTTGAGAAATGGTTTAGAAAAGAGATATTTTTCAAAGCGTGATTTTATGTTTTCGAGGCATGGGGAAAAAATCCACCTCAGTATGTAACTTGACTCATATATGGAATTGAGGGATTCAGACACCGTGTGCACACGTAGATCAGGACTAGGGATGAAAGATGCCCTTAGATCCTAGATTCAGAGTCTGGAGGGTAGCATAGATATGCACCACCGGCTCTAGATTTATGGCTTGGGGGACGGCGATACATAACGCCCCAAGACCACCAGATATCAGGGCTAGGGGATGGTGATATCTAACGTCCCTAGACCTAAGTCCAGGGACAGATAGTGGCATGCTTTTGGGGACAATGATACGTAACGCCTCAATGTCATGGATTTGCACTCCTAACTCTAGTAAGGCGTATGGGGGGATTGCGATATGTAACGCCCCCATGCGTCAGGTTTTCAGGAGACTTTCAGATAAAGATTTTCCATAAACAGATTTTCAGAGACAGCTTTAGAGAAAAGGTGATTTCAAGAAAGAGTTTTCTTAAGAAACTATTTTATGAGCGTTTTTAGAAATTTTAAAAAGAAGTAGTTTACGGAAAAGATTTCCAGAAAGAAAGTGGTTTTAAATAAGGAAAGAGATTTCAAAAGAGATTACTTGAGATAAATTTGGTTTTCGAACCATGGATCTTTCAAAAAAAAACATTTGAATTCTTATTTTATTTTAACTGTCCACTCACTTAGATTGTTCAAACGATCTAACCCCCACCCCCAGTTTCTTTTTTTTACAGGTTTACCCGGAGGACGAGTTCGGGAGGATGGATATTGATGGCAGTCACTAGGGAGTTGGTCCACCAAGTCAAGTCAGTTCAGTTCAGTCAGAGTTAGGATATGTTATGTATCATATATATTATACAGTAAAGATTATATGTGTACTGCATTATAAGTGTTCATTGTCAGTGTTATAACGTGTAGTAAAATTGAGTACTGAGTATGAAAAGTGTTATGCATTTATGTTGATAAGTTGGGAAATTGTCTCATGCATGAGTTTATATATGAAATGAGATTACCAGTTGTCAGAGAGTCAGAGGCTCAGAGGGATAGGACGGCATATTCCATGTCGGTAATATTTCAGAATAGGGGATGTTACAAAGATGGTATCAGAGCATGGTCTATGGAGTCAGTGACTGCAGTGGGTAGAGTGTTGGGGTCTTGTATACATAGTATGTTCGGGGTACCCGTATACGAGGCACTACCTCTCCAATATCTGATCCTCGAGTACGTCATCAAGACTTATAGACAGGTTAGTAAATATTCCCATAGCTATCTGAATCATTTTCCTAACAAAGTAACCATAATCCTTGCTCTAGTTAAGAATCATTCCATAATCATCATGGTTTACTTCCAGAAGATCAGAACAAGCTATGAAACTAGATAGTAAAGATCCAAAAATATCTACCCAAGAGAATAAAAAGAAGAAAATGAAAGCTAAAAGAAAAATAAAGAAAGATGTATAGATGCTTAAGCAACCAGAAGTAAGCAGAGATAGAGATACATAATTAGATAGATAAGAAAATGCCAGAACTTATAGTAGAAAAGAAAATAGAATAAGTTTGAGCAAGAGTAAAATATTGAGTAGACCTAAGAAAGGTTTCTCCCCTCCAAGAAAGATTCATTTTCTCTTCAGAAAATTTCTTCAAGCCGATCCAATAGCCTTCGAGTACCTTATATAGATAACAAGTTCCCCGAGTAATGAAGGATAGTCAGAAAGATAAAAGAAGCCAGAAATCAGGATTAGACGTGGGAGTTCCAATAGATAAGAGATGCCAAAAAGGATATAGAGATTCTAGATCCCCAAACGCAAGCCCGTAAGCAAACAAATGAAGGTCATAAGGATAGATGATTAGTTGCCTCAGCCAAGAAACCCGACAGAGATACGGCCCTAAGTTACCCAAATTCTCTGTGATACCGGTTAAGGAAGTTGTCTTGGCAGAGCCTATCTCATACCTACCTTACATGAGTAATAGACTCTACCAGGACACAGAAACCAGAACAAGGACATCGACATCCGTTGAGACGTGAAACTCCTACCCCATCTTTAACTAGCATATATAAAGATAACTGTAAGGAAGTCCGACAATGGTATATATTAAGCAAGAAATAGAGAACGCTGAAGGATAAGATCACTTAGAAAAGGTCCTAGGAAATTTCTGAAGTTCGAAAAAAAAGAACCTAGTATTGTTCAAGAATCTAGGCAAGTCAGCACGAGGCTTGCAGTACTAGAAGAAGTCCACAGAATAGACCAATCATAGTAGAAACCAATAGATCAAACCAATGTCAGTAGAAGTCCGCGTAGGTTCAAAAAGGAATGACCCTTGGGATCGGAGATGTTCAGAAGTTAGCAAAAGTACTAGTACGGACATTAAGACATAGTACCCTAGCCGTGATCTATAGCAAGAGTAGAGATCCAGAAGGAAACTTATAATATGAATGGCTACTAGCTTCAGCGACACAACCTAAAGCCAATAGATAAAATATAGAAATAATTAAGAAGGTTACGGTTAGTGATAAGGAATTTCAGTGCGTATAGTAAAAATAGATAATATAGCTTAAGGATGATAATGGAATGGAGATCTCTGAATGGTTGATGAAGTTATGGAACTTTAAAATCTAATGTAGCCATTGTAATTCCAACTGAACGGATGATAAATTATCCTCCTAGTAACTCTACTCTTAAGAGTATATAGACACCTAACCAGACCCTCACTAAACCTAATCATCAACAGTGATGTAGATTCTAAGACAGTAGAATAAGGTTTTAGATAAATAAAGAAAAACGTCGGACAGGGTAAACAGATTACGAGACAGTAGAATAGCCAAACAAGAAGGTCAATAGGACCTAGATAAGGATCAGAAGATGGCAATATTACTAACTTATTTATTAGTGGGAGTTCAAGAGTCATTACTAACATAAAAAAATTTAAATAATAGACATTTATTAATACTATCTTATCTTTTTATTTTTTACTTTATACTCATTTCTCAATTATTTATTAGTGGGAGTTCAAGAGTCATAAGTTACATTAATGTTAATTATAAAAATGTCTTTAACCTAGACAAATCTATGTCTGCATTAAGAGTTTTGTTCTCCGTTATATTGGAATACTACAAGACACATTTGTTAATTTGTGAGAATGTTAAAGGACTTACATTATTTGGACAATTATGATTGGAGGTAATATACTAATTAATTTTATTTCTTATATTCGGTATTTATTATATCTATAATATGAGCCGAGTATTGCGCGGTCAGCGACTAGTTTAGTTCATTTTGCAATTTTATTGTTATTTTCTAAAAAAAATAAAAATGAAGTTAGCTTTTGAGCTAGATAATGGATAATAGTTAAATATATCCAATATCCATCCCATATCAACATGATATTTTTAAAAATATCCATATATAGATCCATCATATTTTTGGATATGCAATCCAATTGGATTGGATTAGATATATGGGACGTCGATAGATTGCATCAATCTGCCATCCCTAATAACCCACTATGACCACTCCCACTACAAAAAGTGTTAAGTTCAAAGAACACTGTCATTTATTTAAAAAATGTCATCGACTCATGTATTGAAAATATTAAATGATGATCTCATTATTAACGCTATAAAATATGACATTTATATATATATATATATATATATATATATATATATATACTCACAACTAAACCACACCATTCAGTATTGATCTCCCATCCAATTTCACAATAGAATTTTTACAAATTATATAGTTGAAAACTTATTATTAAAGCCTAATCGATTTCACTAATAGAAACACCTTATCTTTTTTAATCTCAAACATTCTTCTTACAAGCTCATTATTTCTTTTCAATCTTGAAAACTAATTGTCAAAACCTACCATCTTTGTTGTAAATTTCAAGTTGAATTTCAAGTACCATGAGATCCATTGGAGAAATTTATTTAAATACAAATCATCAAGATGCAGGGCCGGTCCTGAGATTCTCGGGGCCTAAGGTATTTTTATATTTTGGGGCTCTTACCATAATTATTATTATATTAAATTTAGAGGCTCTTATCCGTTAGTTATTTAAGAGTTATTATAAAAAAATCATCTGGGGGCCATAGGCAAGTGCCTCGCCCGCCTTAGCTAAGGGCCGGCTTTGTCAAGACGTAGTAAAACTACCAATGAGTCGTTTGAGTATAAACATGCCCAAATAAAGAAGCAACCCAATAAAAATGAATAATAGAAGCAATTGTTGCGGGAACAAAAAAGCTTGAAACATCACTGGAATCCATTCTGTCGATAAAAATAAAGATATTTTAAAATAAAAAAAATATTTTTTTAAAGTTTTTTATGGGTGATGAGTGGTCAATATATACTATATTTTACCAACCCTTTACTATATTTTGTTGGATAAATCGAGTTAATTGAGCATTTTGATTTATATTCTACGCATTTTATAGGTTTGGATCTTAATGCACTCAATTGAATGCTTTGGGAAAGAAACGGCGATAAAAGGGACTTGTCCAACAATGAATTTAAAGAATTGCTTAGCGCAACATTACAAGATAGAGACCAGTGGCGTGACACCAACAAGCTTAGAAGCGCGTCATTTCAAGTAAGAGAGCAATTTTAATTTGATTGTGCGACATCAAGTAACCCAGTGGTGCGCCACCAAGTCCAAGTGTAATAAGGCTAAATTAAGGCCAGCGGCGCGACATCAAAGAGATTTGTAGTGTGCCATTGGTCCGTAATATGTAATTTTAACTAAGTCTACTCACATAAGGAAAACTTCCCAACAGCCACTATAAAAAGCTCAGTCCATCCAAAACCTAAGATTTTTGAATTTTGATAACTAGAAAAACAAATAAGAACGTTTAGAGAAATGCAAGGAACATCGAATTCAATTTCAGAAACTAAAGATCGAATCAAAGATTCTCATCATCAAATTGTTTCTCTTGTGTAATTTTTCAATTATTATGTAACACCCCGCCAGAAGCAGGAAGCTACCGACATGAGACAAGATTAACGCATATTCATAAGCCTCCAAATCTACAAAAAAATCGGACATGATGTATGCTAAAACTGAACAACTTGGATCAAAGTCTAGCATCAAATGAAACCTGAAAAGAACATCTTGTTGGGGCAGTTGTGGAACCCATAGGGTCGGATCGGTACCCTGGGCAGCGAAAATGGGTCTAACCCGTGGAAATCAAGTATGGGTGTAATTTTAAATCATTTAATGAAATACTATATTCCATTATGAGTGTATAGGAAAAAATCGGGACTGAATCGAAGTCCGGAAGCTCCAGAACGAGTGAAAATAAAAATCTCGTGCGCGGTGCCGATCATTTTTTTTTCTTGTTTTCTTTTCAAATCATTACCTTCAACTCACATTCCAGTGAGCTGAAGGAATTAGGGTCTTTGACCCTAATTCTTTCTGATCTTCCCTAAACACTTCAAAAACACCCAAAACTAATTTTTAATTTTAAAACCAAGATTAACACATGTTATAGAATAAAAATCAAGTTTTTCAAAATATCAAATATTTTACAAAAATATAAATTTATTCTAAATACGCACTTGCGTAAATTTTGAATCCAATACACAAACCAAATTAGAATCCCAATAAGAAATGTCTCGTGAACAATTCTAGGTCACCCAAAGATGGTCAAGTGATTCTAGAATAGTAGCCATAGCTCTAAGCTTTAATCTATAGTTCCAAACTCTTATTAATTATTTCATGTCCAGCATGACCATCTTTGACCTAATTACAAGCATGTTGTGTTTATACTTTTAAAGTATCCTAACACAATTGATTAGCCTTATTCAACATTAAGCTATATGATCAAACATCTAATACATAAATGAACATAGCTTTGGAGAAGATCAAATATTACCTAGTAAGCTTGAATGCAAGATCCAATCTACTTCTCATTTGTTGAAATTGTTGAAGAACCTCCAAGGTGTGCAAGCTTGACTCCAAGATCCAATCTTGTTTCCAATGCTTCCAAGCTTCACTTCAAGATCCAATCTTGATTTCTCCTATATTAAATGTTGTAGAGACCTCACAAGCTTCTCTGAACACTTCTCTAACTTAGGCTAATCTCTCAAGAATTTGCTTATGCTTGTTATTTTTCTTGTGTAATTAAAACATTCCTAAAGCTTGCTATTTATAGCAAAACTTAGTCAATTTATACAAATATGGTAAAATTATTTTAAATGAAACATTTAAAGATATTAAAGGTTGTCTTTCTATTTGTTCTCATATTTAGAGTGACTATTGGCGAACACACTCATACATGGGTGTGACTTATCATTGGATTGATGCATCATGGAACATGCAAAAACGACTTATTGCATTTAGAGTTTTTGATGAACAACATATTGCACAAAATATTTATAGAATGATGAAAGTAATTTTTAATTAATTTGGTTTATTAGATAAAAGTTTAACAATTGGTTTTGATAATGCATCTACAAAAACTGTATCAATTAAAGATTTAACAGAAATATGCTAACTAAATTTGGGGGGTCTATTTTTTATGTTCGTTGCACATGCAATGTCCTTAATTATGTGTTCAAGATGGTTTGACTAGTTTAGCACCTTCCATTGATCCTATTAAGATTGCACTTAATTGTATTTGGTCATATTCTCAAGTTAAGAGAGAATGGGCCAAGTTTTGTAAATTAAATGGTATTAAAGCGATAAAACTTTCACGATATGTTCCAACACGTTGGAATTCAACTTATTTGTCAAGCCTTCTAATACAAAGATGCATTATGTAGTTTTTTTTTTTCTCAACATATCACACTTTTTCCTAGTCAATGGATGTTTGTGAAAAAAAATTAGATATTTTAAAAGTTTTAATGATGCTACAAATGTTTTTAGCGGAGTTTATTATCCTACAACATATTTATTTATTGTTGAAAGTTTGAATATTGTTGGCACCTTAAATGAGCATGTTGAATGTTTTGATCCTAATGATATTATTTTGTTTGAAGCTATTATTATTATGAAATGAAAATGGTTGAATTATTTTAGAGACATTCCATTACTTTATCTTATTGCCACTGTTTTTTATCCTAGATTTAAATTAGAAGGTTTGAATAGTGTCTTACAAGCTTACTATGGATATTTAGAAATAATAAATGAAATTGATATTACAAGAATAATAGCTAAAATAAAAATTGATTTAATAGATTTATTCAATGATTATGTTAGTAGATTTAACTTGCAATCAGTAGGACAATCTAGTAGTAGCGAACCGGTAATACAATCAAGACTTAGCGTAGGTGATCGTTGGTTACTACAATGAAATAAAAATTATAGGGATAACACGACTAACAACACGGAAAGATAATTATTTATCTACCAATTTCGAGTTTCCTACTGAAAGTTTAGTGAGTAAAAATTTTCAAGTCCTTGACTGGTGGAACCGACATCAAAATGTCTTTCATGTATTATCAATTATTGCTTAAGAGTTACTGGCATCACATGTTTCCACCATTGCGGTTGAGCAAGCCTTAGCATATGAGGTAATATATTGGAAGCGAGACGATCTTCATTACATCCAAGAACTTTAGAAGCAACAACATGTCTAGATGATTGGACCCGAGCTGATCCGAGGCAACAAGAAGATGCCCCCGATGACTTTGAAGACTTGTTCGACAATACATCTGCAAATGCAAGCGAAACGAAAACTGAATGATCAATAGGCACTGATGATAATGATGATTGATCGGTAAATAATTGTAAATTATAAAGGGGAACTATCTTAAAATTATAATGGAACTACGTGAACTTTGATTCCTTTCACCCCTGAAGGAGACGTAGGCAACTTAAGTTTTTAAAAATTTAAGTTCAAACTCTTTAATTTAATAATTTTATTTTTAATTTTTTTTAGATAAGAATTTTATTTGTAATTTAATGTAATCAAAATTCAAATTCATAATTTAAAATAATTTTTTTTAATCTCATATTTTTTAAAAATTCATTATTAGAACCGAACGATTTGGTTCCGATTCCGATTCCGGTTCTGGTTTAGGTTTCTATTCCACATAAGTGTGGAACCAAACCGGAATTATCTGGTTCGATTCCGATTCACCCTTGTGGAACCGAGAATCGTCTGGTTCGGTTCCGATTTGGAATCAAATCGGACCGGTGGTCAGGTCTACCCACATCATCTATCAACACTCAATGGCTCTATGCCCACAACATCATAAGTAATCAAATCTTTTACTTAATATATACAAATTGCTTGCTCAGCATGATAAATTACATATTAGTCACAAATTTTAAACCTCTAAAAGTTTTCCTATGACACTTGCGATGGTGACTGCAGCTTGGGTGATCCGTGTCTCGAGCATTACTTCCAAAGATGTCGTGGTTGACCAATCTGGAAGCCAACCTGCAAAACTAGCAAACTGGTTTGGTGTGAATTATAAAACTCATTAAGTAACCATGCCAGTACTACAAACAGAACATACAAGTCAATCACATTAGAAGTTTTTCAGAATTATCAAGTTATTACGAGTTCAAAATTATCACCTTTCTATTATCCTTTATTATTTACACATGCCAAATCCTCATATTTACATAGATATTATATATATATATATATATGCCGATCTAATAGCCAAACATCCAAAGCACACAAGGCTAGAATTCGAATACCACAGAGTACATCGTTTAACATCGAATCCAATTCAATCACTCGAAACGTGAAGTCATTATCACGAATAACCATATTTGAAATATCATCAAATAGACAAGTCAAACAAACTTTCTTCATTTTGAAACAAACTCTTTCAATTCAATGCAAACTTCCTTCAATTCTTATAGTCTCACAGTGACTTAACATACGTGATTCATATGCATTCATACATATCATAACTTAATTCTCTTATATTCATGCAAATAAAATTTTAGAATTCTTAACATATACGTACATATGATAACTTAGCAAACATATTTTACAGCATCTTATACTCATGCTGGTGTAGTAGGCATTGCATTTCCGCATGTGAAACCCGATGATGAGTCTCAGTTGGAGGCAGTACCTTTTTAGCGAAGGATATTACGGGAAACGGAGGTCGGAAGGGGAAATTCGGAATAAGTACGTCATCAAGTTCATTTCACAAGCTCACTGTCTTTGTTAGTGCTACGTTCGTTACTTCGTTCGAACGTCAGGCAGATTGCGGACGTTCGTATCGCATTCGAATTGGCGTTCGAACGGCGTCGGTGTTTCTGGTTTTGCTGCTAGCCTCGCCACCCCAGCCCAATTAGCTCCCCAAAGCCCATAAAACACATCCCAATTAATTAAATTAAACATTAATATTAAATAAAATATCTAAACCATTACCAAATCCCTTCCTTGTGAGACAAAGTGAAGCCCTAGCCATTCTCTATATAAACAACCCATAACCAAGACATGCACGGCCGGAGCTCATACACATAATATACACACAACTCACAAGAGAAAAGGAAATAACCCCAAGCCTTCACATTAAAAGCACCTTCACAAACCAATCAGCCTTACACGTCCATAAACCTCACAAATCTTCTCCACTCCATAACCGAAAATAGCAGCCCCCTAAGCCTCCACACATTACCGAAAATTACACCCCCATAAACACCTTAGATCACCGAAAAATATAGCCCCAAAACAGTCCTCACAAGTACCGAAAATCACAGCCCCATACAGTCCTTAAAAAACTTAAAACAGTAATATAAAAACTACATTCATAATCCTTAAAATAATCACACAAGACTGCACTAAGAACCCACACAAAGACTTGGAACAGTCCGTTAAAACGTCAAACAGGTGACCTGAACAGTGAGCAGCAAAACAGAGGCCGAACAGAAGCAGAACGGAGTTCAAACCGCAAGCAAAACAGCAAAGCGGTGAGCTAGGATGCTAAACCAGTGAACCGGAGAAGTTGAGGAGCTGTACCCTTCCGACGTCCGTGAAACGCAAGCCTGAAAGTTGGCAAAAAGGTTAGACCTGAGGGTATCTTTCACACTCACTTTTTGTACTATTTATTAAATATTGCTTGCATGATTGTCATGTTGAAATGCATGTTGTGGCCCTTGAGTAGATGAATATGCATGGATTGTGAGATGTTGTATGTTGTGGCTGTGGAATAAAATGAGAGATGTGTCAACTCTCGTGGTATATCAGATGGAAACCCGGACATAAATTTCATAGCCGATTCCGAATGGACGGTAATATGATCTGTACTCGGGACACAACTCCACGTACCGCTTGAGTAAACGGCACTCTCTTTTTTGTTTGTGGTGCTTTGGTTTATTTATTTTTCGTCATTTGAATTTTGCATGTTGCTTATGTATGCATGATTCAATCGAGCGCATGGGCTTAGTAAGTGGAATGAAAGATCCCCTATGGGGAGGGGTTTAAAGCCCTTTACCACTATGTTTTGCCGCGCCGGTTGATGTGTGTTCTGTTGAATGCAAGATACGTTCAATCGGGCATACTAAGTTTGACATTATTGCGTTTAATTCTCTGTATGCATGACTCAATCGAGCGCATGGGCTTAGTAAGTGGAATGAAAGATCCCCTATGGGGAGGGGTTAAAGCCTGTTACCACGATGCTATGCCATGCCGGTTGATGTGTGTTCGGTTGAATGCAAGATACGTTCAATCGGACACACCAAGTTTGATGTTATCGCTTTTAATTCTTGACATGCATGATTCAATCGAGCGCATGGGCTTAGTAAGTGGAATGAAAGATCCCATATGGGGAGGAGTTAAAGCCCTTTACCACGATGCTTTGCCGCGCCGGTTGATGTGTGTTCGGTTGGATGTAAGATATGTTCAATCGGGCATACTTGGTTTGATATGATTGTCTTTATGTTTGCATGCATGATGTGATCGAGCGCATGGGCTTAGCAAGTGGAATGAAAGATCCCCTAGGGGGAGGGGTTAAAGCCCTTTACCATGATGCTTTGCCGCGCCTCGCATTGTACTATTCGCCATTTATGTATTGCGTCCCATTTCATGCATCAGGTCTGTTCTCGTTCGAACGCGTTTACGAACGCAACTCGAACGCGCAAGCATTTTGCCTTATCATGCATCAGGTCCCATTTCTGTTCGAACGCGTTCACGAATGCCATACGAACGCGAGTATTCTGTTTCATTTCTGTTCGAACGCGTTCACAAACGCCATACGAACGTGAGCATTCTGTTTCATTTCCGTTCGAACGCGTTTACGAACGCTACTTGAACGAGAACCTTCTGTTTACCGTTCGAACGCGTATACGAACGCTGCACGAACGCCCACGGTAAACAGATCCTCTTGCATCACAATACGACATGTCCATCTTAGCACATAGTTACCCCTTTTTTACGTTATGCATTGGTATTACCTCTCAAGTTGTCTATTTCTGTTATGCGCTTAAATATCTTTTCTTAATATGCATGCTAGTAAGAATTCTATTTGTTTGCGCTTCTGTGTCCACCAATGCGTTCATTAACTTGTATGCTTGCCGTATGATAATCCTTATGTATGCAATTGAGACATAGATTACCTGCAAATAGGCTGTATGCAAATTCGAATATGTGTTACATATAAATTTAGATGAACTTGTTGATGTATGTATGTGGATTTAGAAGCATGATATTCTTAGAAATAAGTGGTACTTAAGCCTGATTAAATTATTATATAAATCCTTTCATTACAAGTGGCATAAGTAATGGACCATTCCGAACCCAACGGTTTGAGGTCTTCCCTTGCGAGGAGTGAGTGCGGCCTTAAATCTCATTTTCCCGGTTCACACCGGGTGGCGACTCCATTATTCTCCGGTTTAGTCCCCCGTGACTACTCCGTACTCCTGACCGGGCCGCGAGCCCGGGACAGCATGCGTCGCCCAGTTTCTGTGTCCCCACAGTCTGGCGACTCCACTGGGGATAGAGAATCGGCCCCGAAATATTGTCTTGTAATGTTTGGATTTATGTTCTAATTGACCGTGTCTATAGTGGATAAAATGGGGGTTTAATCAAAGGCATTTTGGGGCTAGGTAATGGTTTGGTGTCTTCCTTCACTCACTACCTTTCTAGAAGGAAAAGCTGTAAAGGCACATATATGGCCATCTACTCGTAGCCTATTGTGATGGACTAATTTGGAGGACTCGTTGTTTATTCCTGACAACAAGCGATAAGAGCCTAAGAGGCTTGGGTATTTAAGTGAGCCTCGCTCCACCTTCCCTCTGGGGAATCTACAACCGGAAATCCATTTGACAGTCCGTCACACACCATAGCTCATTGGCACGTACCTTAGTGTATAAAAAAGGGTACGTTCACTTGGTTGCTCGAACCCTTGATTGGGGAGACCTAGTTGTGGGCCATCCTTCGCCGACGAGAGCCTTTGTCTATACTCCTGCGAACCCACCCATAGACCGGGTTTTGTATGGTTAAAGTAACAATTATTTCCTTGAGTGTGTGCTAGTGGACCATCCTCATTTGGATGCAGTTGGACTATTGTCAGAAATGCGAACTTGCTGGGCCATTTAAACTGGGGCGAGTTCGTACCTTATGACCATTGGGCCCAAAGCCTCTGAAATGTTGATAGGCCATTCTGTAGAAATTATTACTCTATGTTTGCATTATCTTTCTTTTATGCTCGTGTTTGGGAACATCATCGTTTGGATCCATTTGGACCATTTGTCATGAGATGTGAACTCGTTGGGCCATTTAAACTGGGACGAGTTCATTCCTATGACAGTTAGCCCAAAAGCTTCTAAAATGATAATGGGCCGATTTGTTTGAAAATTTTAGTTGATTTAGTATGTTATATATGTTACATGCATCTCATGCACCCCATGCATACATACATCATGTTAACCCTTGTGATTTAAAAGCCATCATAGATTCCCGTTGGGTTAGGGAAAAATGAAGACTCACCAAAATATCGGGAACAGACATGAGTGAATCAGATATTAAAGTCTCCCGTATGGATCAGTTGGAAAACGGTCTCGCCAAGGTCACTGAACAGTTGCAAGCCTTGACTACTGCCATGACAAATATGGTTGTGCCCCGTGCTGGGGGAAATTCTGAGAATGTGAGGCGTGATGAGCCTCTGAATGGGTTGATGGATGATATCCCCACTTTTGATGATGACATGGCAGAGTATGCAACAGACAGAGTGATTGGGTCTCAGGTAGAATTTCAGAAGCTCCGGGATCAGGTTGAAACAGTTACCCATAAAATGAGGGGTAAACATGAAGAGTTGTTAGATTATAAGGCAATGACGTTCGGAGAACAGCTGCCAGCTCAGTTTAAAATGCCCGACATGGCCAAGTTTAATGGGAATGGAGACCCGAGAGTCCATTTGCAGCAATATGTCTCAGTCATGAGTTCAATGGGCCTATCACAGCGCCAAGTCCAAAAGATGTTTGGGATGTCACTCGAGGGGGCACCTGTGGTTTGGTATCATAGCCTTGAGAAGAAGGTTAAGGAAGATTGGAAGGAACTAGCTGATGCTTTTCTGAAGCAGTATGTTACAGACTTAGAAATTGACTTGTCACTCCGTGATTTGGAGAACACTAAGCAGAAGCCAGAGGAAAGTTTCAAAGAGTATGTGGATCGCTGGAGAAGCCAGCTTTTGAAAATGCAGACTCGGCCTTCAGAGAAAGACCAAATTAAGACGATAATCAAGGGCACCAAGCCCTCTATTTATGGTAAGCTGAGAAGGATGACTTCGATGATTTCTGATTTTCGACAGTTGAGGGAAACTGTCATGGATATTGAGGAAAAAGAGGCTGAAAACAGAAAGTTTTATGGCCAGAATAGAAGAACTTTTGGGGGGCCTTCTAAGACCAAGCCCGCTACTGCCGAGGTTGCTTCCATTAAGAACCGGTATTTCTCTAACCTGGGGAAGCCGTTATCTAAGGTGCTGGAGAAGTTGAAGGGACAAGGACTCCTAAACCTTTAGAGCCTAAACCACTTACAGATCCTATACCACCCAACCTTAACCTAAGCTTGTATTGTCACTTCCTCAGCACAGAGGACTGAAGCAGCAGCAAACCCAACTGCACCCGCCTAGGCATGAAATCCAAAACCTCATCGATGCTCACAAAATACCTGACCCAGAAAGAGAACAACCCAACGCACACAGAAATCCCATACCCAACTACATGATCAACTCTGGCCTACCTGAAACCCTTGTCCTCCAAACTCTCAACCACTCAGCTTCATAGGAATATGGGATGACAGCGGTGGAGAACCTTAGGCCAATGAAGAAGGCAATATTGCGAATGATGAAGTTGTTCCTCCTAGTTTATTTGATCCTGCATTTTTGATATAGACATTGATTTGGTCTACATGTTCGAACCATTTCTTAAATGATAATAAAGATGTTCATTTCGTTTACATGCCTGAGTCTCTCCCTCCAGCCTGCAACATGAGTATATTTGAGAAAAGCATTCAACCTTGATACTATGAAATTCAGTGATGTTTAGAACACGGGGAATCTCCTGAAGCAACAACAGTACAGTCAGTTTCAGAAATGAATCAGTATCAGCTTAGGGTGAGGCCCACATCAGCATCAGTTTAGGGCCGAGGCCCACATCAATATCAGTCTAGGGCTAAGGCCCACATCAATATCAGCTTGGGGACGAGGCCCACATCATCAGTATCAGTTCTGCCGGGTATGGCATTCTGGGGGGCGAGGCCCACATTGGTTCAGTATTAGTTCTGCCGGGTATAGTATCTGGGGGCGGGGCCCACATCATTATCAGCAACGGTTCAGAAATGAACCACTCTTATATCCGTAATGGTTCGAAAATGGACTATCTCTCATCAGCAACGGTTCGGAAATGGACCATTATCACATCTCATCCAAAAAAGAAAAGGCACTCCGAAAATGGAGCACGGTTCGGAAATGGACCATTATCACATCCATCCGCCGAAAAGGGCACTCCGATATTGGAGCACGGTTCGAAATGGACCATCATCTCATCTCGCTGAAAAGGGCACTCTGAAAATGGAGCACGGTTCGGAAATGGACCAAGGAAGGCCTAACCCATCGAAATATGATACATGTACATGCATACATGCTTACATATCACATACATGCAGGTTTGTAGCGGCAAAGACCATCTCACCAAATAACGGTTCAAAAATGAGCCACATTCTCGCACAGCACGGTTCGGAAATGGACCGCTACCACAACAGATGCCGAAAATGGCGCCCCAAAATGGAGCACACATAGCAGACTGTTAGACATTATGTCCCATAGCGTCACTGTTTGTAAATGATATGGTATTATTGTACAAAATTAACTATGTGATAATGAAATTGCCTTTTGCCGTTTTGTAATATTATTTACTTTGACTAATAAATGGCGAAAGTCCATATGATTAATACTGGATTGAGATGATATGAGACAGTATCAATCTATAAAAGTTTAATCATTAAATATCCCTAGTCGGAGTGTTATCGAGATCGGACATCGATAATGCGGAATAGACTAGTATTGCGCTTGTGCACGTTGTGAGGGCACAACAGCATAGTTCTCATATATTTAAGTATTGGATACTTATGCAAGTGCAATAGGAGGTTGTGTTTTAACCGATGGTACGGAAAACAGCTTCGCTCTGGATAGACCCCGCGGAATCCCATTGGTAGTATGTCTGCGTGTCTATGGGAGGCCGCATCAGGGTAGGTGTATATGGTCTTAACCTGAGACTTACATCGCTAGTACTTGCGACAATCGGTAAACTTTGGTTTTGGTGGTTGGGGACCCTAACCGGTTCTGTGTACACCTCTTCTGGGTTTATCGAGAATCGTAGTGTACTGGATGTGATGTCAAGATGGAAGTATCGCTTCAGACATATGGAGGCGATGATCACGCAGGGCACAGAACTAGTACTCTATAAAAGGTTGCAACCGTCGGGACAATATGACTAGGTCAGGATTGTCTGATTTAAAGAGACTAGCTGCTTGATGTCCGATATATGTTTCGTACGGGGCAGACACATCTCCAGCCCCAGGCCTAGCATGTGATCATCCGATACTGGATCGATGTACGCAATACTACGGTATACTACGCCTGATACAGATCTTATATTCTTATAAGAATATTTCTGGAGAATTGGGTAGGCATGGCGCTTTGCTAGAAGCCAACCTTGTCTTGTAAATCGGTAAAGACGTAGTACGAGGTACGTACGTGTTCGGATTATCCGACGACCGTATTTACTGCCAAAATATCCGGAGATCTCTTGGGTCGCTTCCTGAAGATTCACCTATGATATTTGATTCGAACTTAATTAATCTTGGATTAATTGCGGAGAAACTTTATCTCGGATAAGTGCCTTATTCAGAGAGAGAGAACGATTAATTTGGAATTAATCGATAAAATTATTATATTCGATATAATAATCGAAATTCGATTTCGACGCGAAATTAAAATTAGATTTTAATTCGGGCATACGAGTTAATTTAGAATTAATTCGTAAGCGACGTAAATAATATTTCGCTAGGAGCGATTATTTATTTAAATCCGATTTAATTAACGTCGCGACGCTAGCTCGGTATTTCGGAAATATCGAACCCGAACGCGTGAGTGGACGTGGGCCCACTTTCATTGGGAAACGTGTGGGGCCCACATGACACTTGTCATTATATGCATTATTTTATTGATAAGGCATGCATGTAATAGTGTACAAAACACTCTAAGGCATTGCATGGTGATAGTGTGCATTTCACTCAAAGGCTTTGCATGGAGTTTGAGTGTTTGACACTCTAAGCCATTGCATGGTTTATGTCATAGATTTAT
This sequence comes from Zanthoxylum bungeanum, assembly GCA_019454045.1. Taxonomy (NCBI): domain Eukaryota; kingdom Viridiplantae; phylum Streptophyta; class Magnoliopsida; order Sapindales; family Rutaceae; genus Zanthoxylum; species Zanthoxylum bungeanum. Next base: position 42,202 of record SKCR01022891.1, read on the forward strand.
TATTAATTTTATAAATTATAACATAAATATAAATTGATTTTTGGTAATACAAAAATTAATTAATCAAGACATTACACAAAAATCTCTCTTCTCTCTCAAATTGCCGTGAACTCCATTGACAAGGGCAAGGAAGATTTGATCTTCCATTTCTCCATTTTTGCTAGCACAAGCAAGGGATCAAAAGAGGTGATAGGGAAACCATCAAAGAGCTTGGAATACAATAGCTTGGAGCTTCAAGTCTTCTTCCTCCTCTTGGCCGAATCCTCCACCACTTGGAGCTTCTACCATTTGATCATCTACTTCATCACAAGGCATTGTAAGTATGATTCCGCCATATTTCATGTTCATATATATTCTTTATAGTATTTCACATGCTTAATCTTTGTTTGGGACATATTATAGAAACCAACAATGGTATCATTGAGCTAGGTTTAAGCATGAAATACTTTAGGTTAAAATTTGTGAAAAATGATTGAAGCATGTTCTTGTGAAATTTGATGAATGAGTATGCTTAGATGTATGTTAAATGACATTATATGAAATCAATTTTATGAAAAATGCATTGGATGATTTTTCCCCCCAAAATTTTGACCTTGGCCGAATGGGTGTGATAAATTGATTGAAGCATGTTCTTGTGAAATTTGATGAATAAGTATGCTTGCATGTATATAGAATGATATTACATGGAATCAATTTTATGAAAAATGCATTGGATGTATTTTTCCCCAATATCTTCACCTTGGCCGAATGGCATGATGAAATTGATATAAGCATGTTCTTATGAAATTTGATTAATAAGTATGCTTGCATGTGTATAACATGATGTTATATGGAATCATTTATATGAAAAATGCATTGGATGATTTTTTTCCCCTAATCCATGCCTTGGCCGAATGTGTTGCTACTTGGAGTGGATTGAAATTTTTGTGTTTAAGATCATTAGATGACTTAGAACGTGTACGGGACGTAGATTAGTAATTCAATCGGATTGAAAAACAAATCGACACAAAAAAAACTCACCTTGGCCGAATGTACAAGGACATGAAATGGAGTTGATTTTTTGATAAAATTAATGTTGGACATTTAATTTGATAAATACATGATTAATAAATTAAATGGGTATTTTTGAAATATTTGGTTTAATATATTAATCTTGGTATTACACTTTAATTAATTGGACTTTAATGTTTGGAATATTAAAATTTAATTAATGGGCTTTAATAATTTAATTGGGCCTTATGGGCTTAAAATTGGTTTTATGGCACTTAAGGGTGATTCCTTATTTGGGCTTGGCAATTGGGTTTGACCCACATTGACCAAAAGCCCAAGCCTTAATAAATCAATTCTAAGTCCATTTGACTTGAATTAAATTCAACATTGGATGTTTATTGGGCTTTGAGACCCAATAGGATTAGATTTAGAATCTAAGTCTTTAAAGCATATTAAAAGTGTAAACATTTGATTTGGAATTAAATAATTGGATTAGTATTGAATACGAATTAAATAGATTTAATTAGTAGTTTCGATATAATTCGCGAATTCGTACTTTATGTACTTATTCTTAATCGAGTTGGACTCGCACAAAATCAAACCGTTGTTTGAACATTGGATGATCACATTAACAAAGACTAATTAATTGGATTAGATTGGTTGTAAAAGCATGTCTTGTTTGAATATATATGTATGTGATGAATGAATAGTGTATATCGGATGGATATTAGAAGGGAAAGGGTAATTTTAGAAATTATTGTAAATTTGGAATTTATAAATTGGACCTGCGTGTCCAGCCTTATCTCTTTATCTCTTTGTATTCTCTTCTCACCTAATTCCCCTCAATGTAAATGAGGTTTCTCTTATTGTATTATGTAATTGGGTAGTTGTAGAATAGTGCTAGCGGGGAGAGGAAAGGGAGTGATTTGTTCTAGGAACAAGTTGTTTATATATCCATCCGCATATCACTATTAATTTACTTTACGCGCTTTATGATGTTTTAGAAGCATGCTTAAGGGTGTATGATGATGAGACCTAACAAAGATAAATAAATTGGTTGCCAATTACGCGAAAATCCCTCAATTTATATTAAGCTAATATCCTTCCATTGAATGGTTCTTGTTCAAGATCCAAGTTGGCATTGGTTTGTTTTTGACCAAAGTCAAGACCTTTGTCAACCTAGGATGTACTTGAATCATGAGAGTTTTGTTCATATCGGTGTCTTGTCCAAATCGTGATTTTTATTGACCAAAGTCAAGATCACTTTTGTCCAACGACATTGATTACGAAACTTTCCTCGTCAATGGGTCCCGCTTAACCGGAATCATTAGGTTTGTTTTTGGCCAAAGCCAAGGCCTAGTTGATTCGGAGGATATGGTTAGGAAAATGTATTGGATACATTGACATTATACATATGTTTCGGACTTGGATGTCCACCTAACCGGATCTAGGAATTGGATGAGATCCAATTGATCATGGAGATCTACCTATGTTAAATAGCATACAATTTTTATTGGCCAAAGTCAAGGTTGTGTGTTATTTAACGGGATCCTAGCCCACTAGGAAATTAGATTTCCCGAGTTCTCTACAGAGGGTTAGAAACTTGAAGAAAATAGTGGGAGGCTATTATTGAATTTGCAATTTCGTTCAGATACTTAGCCTTACGCGTCTTTCAAAATCATTTTCGTCAATATTTTAATAATTAGTTGGACTAATATATTGTTTATTGTAACAGTTTGACTGTACCCATAACATCGTTGACTTTATAGTTGGACTATAGTTGTCAAGATGATAGGCAAAGGTAATATCCGCGACATAATCATGGGCGATAATGTCTTCAAAGGGACAAACTTTGCCGACTGGGAAATGAACCTCAAGATAGTGCTTGGGGCTGAGAGGATACTGTATACTATTCAGAGACCTCTCCCGCCTAAACCCACTGAGCCACTGGAGCTAGAGTTATGGAAACTCATAGTGACGATTGTGACCAAGCTCAGTCAGTTATGCTAGCTGCAATGACCCAGCATTTCAGACGCCAGAATAGGGACTTGGATCCCTATAACATGATGGCAAGATTGCGTGATCTTCACCGCACCAATAAGCGGATGAAGAGGTACGAGCTAGTAAGGAAACTCTTCCGCTCCCGGATGACAGATGGCGCATCAGTTGAAGCCCACGGGACTCAAATGATCGCCGATATTGATGAGTTGGAGCCAATATGGGAATAGTCTTGGAGGCTGAGCTGACTATAGATATGATCTTGCAGTCACTTCCTGATACTTGGAAACAAATCATAGTCAACTACAAGTTGATGGATACAGATGACACTCTTGGAGAGCTGTTATCTATCTTGAAGGAGTCCGAAAGGGAACTCCTAAAGGGGAGCAAGCGCGAGGCGCATTTTGCATCGACCTCTCATGCGCCAAAGGGTGGCCCCAAGGCAATTGGAGGTGCAAGGAAGAAGAAGTTCAAGAAAAAGGGCAAAGGCAAGTTGACAGTGGCTTCTAGGAAGCCAAAGGACAAATCTCACGACATCTGCCTCAACTGCGGCAAGAGGGGTCACTGGAAACGTGACTGCCGAATGGGCAAAGGGCAGAAGGAGGATATCAAGGATGGCAAGGCTATCGCTTCTGGTATGTTTGTTATTGAGATAAATATGAATACTTCTAGTTTTAAAAATTGGATTTTTGATTCTGGTTGTGGTGCTCATATTTGTACTGATGTGCAGGATCTGCATGATAGCAGGGTGCTGGCATCCGGGGAGATGGATCTACGGGTTGGAAACGGAACACCAGTTGCTGTTTTGGCCGTAGGGACTTTTGTTTTAGAACTGCCCTCAGGGCATGAACTTAAACTTTTGAACTGTTATTTTGTACCTAGTTTAACTAGGAATATTATATCTGTATCCTTGTTAACCCAGCAGGGTTACACTTTTGTATTCAGGAACACTGGGTGTTATTTATATAAAAATGATGCAGAAATTTGCACAGCTGTTGCAAATAACGGTCTTTATATTTTGAATATAAATGAATCTCCTAAAATGACAAACAAAAGGCTCAAAAGAAATAATCTAAAAGATGAAGCTTATATGTGGCATTGTCGTCTGGGACACATCAACAAGACTCGCATATCCACACTTTCGAAGAGTGGGTACTTGGACGAATTTGATCCCAATTCATATGACGTCTGCGAATCTTGTCTTTTAGGCAAAATGCCTAAATCACCTTTTAGCGGTAAAGGTGAACGTGCCACAGAACTGTTGGCTCTCGTACATACTGACGTATGCGGGCCCATGTCTAGCCAGGCTAGAGGTGGATTTCACTACTTCGTAACCTTTACAGATGATGCATCTCGTTACGGTTATGTGTATCTTATGAGACACAAGTCGGAAACTTTTGAGAAATTCAAAGAGTTTCGACACGAAGTGGAGAAACAAACAGGGAAGAGTATCAAGACATTACGGTCAGACCGTGGTGGCGAGTACTTAAGTTATGAGTTTCAAGATTACTTGAAAGAATATGGTATTCTTTCACAGTGGACTCCTCCTGGAACACCGCAATTAAACGGTGTGTCCGAACGGAGAAACCGCACCTTGTTGGACATGGTGAGGTCAATGATGAGTCGCACTGAGCTACCAATATCCTTCTGGGGATACGCATTAAACAGTGCTATACTTATTTTGAATAAGGTACCGTCGAAGTCTGTTGAACAGACTCCATATGAGAAATGGACAGGAAGGAAACCAGGTTTCTCTTTCCTGAAGATTTGGGGATGCTGGGCATATGTTAAACGTTTGGAAGGTACCAAACTTGAACCCAAATCTGATAAATGCCTTTTCGTAGGATATCCTAGGGAAACCAAAGGATATTACTTCTATCACCCACAAGAGAACAAAGTATTTGTTGCTCTACAAGCATTTTCCTTGAGAAGGATTTTTTAAATGCAGTGGTAAGTGGGAGGAAAGTAGAACTCGATGAAGATCGTAGTGATACTGTTCCTGGCAATGAATCAACGACGGATCAAGAACAGACCGTCCGGGATGAGTCTGTACCACAAACTTCACATACACAAGGACCGCGTAGGTCGGAGAGAGTCAGAACAGTACCTGAGAGGTATGGGTTCCTGATCTCACCTCATATAGATATTAATCTTATTGAGGATAATGAGCCGGCTACGTATGAGGAAGCGATACAAAATATCGATTCCGCTTTATGGCAAGAAGCCATGAAGTCCGAGATGGATTCCATGTACGCCAACCAAGTTTGGACACTGGTTGATGCACCAGAAGGCGTAAAGCCTATTGGATGCAGATGGATCTTCAAGAAGAAGACCGACATGGATGGCAACATACAAACGTACAAAGCTAGGCTTGTAGCGAAGGGGTATCGTCAACAATATGGTATTGATTATGACGAAACCTTCTCACCCGTTGCCATGATTAAATCCATTCGGATAATGCTTGCAATAGCTGCATATTTCGACTTCGAGATATGGCAGATGGACGTTAAAACCGCTTTCCTTAACGGAAACCTTTTGGAGGATGTTTATATGCAACAGCCTGACGGTTTTATCGTACCTAGACTTGCAAACAAGGTTTGTAAGTTAAATCGATCCATTTATGGATTGAAGCAAGCATCACGGTCATGGAATCAGCGTTTTGATGAGATCATAAAGGAATATGATTTCGTGCAAAACGCAGATGACCCTTGTGTATACAAGAAGGTTAGTGGGAGAGCACTTACTTTTATTGTCCTTTATGTCGACGACGTATTGCTTATAGGCAATGACATTCCCATGCTGACGTCGGTGAAAGCTTGGCTTTCATTAAAATTCTCCATGAAAGATCTGGGAGAAGCAGCCTTTATTCTTGGAATAAAAATCTACAGGGATAGATCTAGAAAGCTGCTTGGACTCTCCCAGAGTACATACATTGATAAAGTGTTGAAGCGATTCAACATGGAACAATCCAAGAGGGGATTGGTTCCAATGGTACGAGGTACCTCTCTGTCTAAGGACATGTGTCCTAAGACTCAGGAAGAGAGAGACACACATGAGTCGGATACCGTTCGCCTCGGCAGTCGGATCGATCATGTATGCCATGATATGTACACGACCTGATGTCTCATATGCTTTGAGCATGTGCAGTCGCTATCAGGCCGATCCAGGTGAAGGTCACTGGATAGCAGTTAAGAATATCCTTAAGTATCTTAAACGAACTAAGGATGCTTTCTTAATTTATGGAGGTGGAGAACTTGCGGTATCTGGGTATACCGATGCAAGTTTCCAAACCGACAAGGATGACTACAAGTCGCAATCCGGGTACATTTTTTGTTTGAATAACGGAGCAGTGAGCTGGAAATCTTCCAAGCAAGATACTGTTGCCGATTCAACAACAGAAGCGGAGTACATCGCTGCATCTGAAGCAGCAAAGGAGGCAGTTTGGATCCGAAAGTTCCTAATCGGATTAGGGTAGTTCCGTTAGCAGCTGAGCCCGTTCCATTGTATTGTGACAATAACGGGGCTATAGCACAGGCTAAGGAACCAAGGTCTCATCAAAGGTCCAAGCATGTTCTTCGACGTTACCATCTGATTCGGGAGATTATACATCGTGGCGATGTAAAGGTCGAGAAGGTCACATCAGATGACAACATTGCAGATCCGCTGACGAAGGCTGTTCTTCAGCAAGTTTTTGAACGACACATACATAGTTCGGGTATTAGATGCTTGAGTGACTGGCTATAGGCCAAGTGGGAGATTGTTAGACATTATGTCCCATAGCGTCACTGTTTGTAAATGATATGTATTATTGTACAAAATTAACTATGTGATAATGAAATTGCCTTTTGCCGTTTTGTAATATTATTTACTTTGACTAATAAATGGCGAAAGTCCATATGATTAATACTGGATTGAGATGATATGAGACAGTATCAATCTATAAAAGTTTAATCATTAAATATCCCTAGTCGGAGTATTATCGAGATCGGACATCGATAATGCGGAATAGACTAGTATTGCGCTTGTGCACGTTGTGAGGGCACAACAGCATAGTTCTCATATATTTAAGTATTGGATACTTATGCAAGTGCAATAGGAGGTTGTGTTTTACCGATGGTACGGAAAACAGCTTCGCTCTGGATAGACCCCGCGGAATCCCATTGGTAGTATGTCTGCGTGTCTATGGGAGGCCGCATCAGGGTAGGTGTATATGGTCTTAACCTGAGACTTACATCGCTAGTACTTGCGACAATCGGTAAACTTTGGTTTTGGTGGTTGGGGACCCTAACCGGTTCTGTGTACACCTCTTCTGGGTTTATCGAGAATCGTAGTGTACTGGATGTGATGTCAAGATGGAAGTATCGCTTCAGACATATGGAGGCGATGATCACGCAGGGCACAGAACTAGTACTCTATAAAAGGTTGCAACCGTCGGGACAATATGACTAGGTCAGGATTGTCTGATTTAAAGAGACTAGCTGCTTGATGTCCGATATATGTTTCGTACGGGGCAGACACATCTCCAGCCCCAGGCCTAGCATGTGATCATCCGATACTGGATCGATGTACGCAATACTACGGTATACTACGCCTGATACAGATCTTATATTCCTATAAGAATATTTCTGGAGAATTGGGTAGGCATGGCGCTTTGCTAGAAGCCAACCTTGTCTTGTAAATCGGTAAAGACGTAGTACGAGGTACGTACGTGTTCGGATTATCCGACGACCGTATTTACTACTGCCAAAATATCCGGAGATCTCTTGGGTCGCTTCCTGAAGATTCACCTATGATATTTGATTCGAACTTAATTAATCTTGGATTAATTGCGGAGAAACTTTATCTCGGATAAAGTGCCTTATTTAGAGAGAGAGAACGATTAATTTGGAATTAATCGATAAAATTATTATATTCGATATAATAATCGAAATTCGATTTCGACGCGAAATTAAAATTAGATTTTAATTCGGGCATACGAGTTAATTTAGAATTAATTCGTAAGCGACGTAAATAATAATTTCGCTAGGAGCGATTATTTATTTAAATCCGATTTAATTAACGTCGCGACGCTAGCTCGGTATTTCGGAAATATCGAACCCGAACGCGTGAGTGGACGTGGGCCCACTTTCATTGGGAAACGTGTGGGGCCCACATGACACTTGTCATTATATGCATTATTTTATTGATAAGGCATTGCATGTTAATAGTGTACAAAACACTCTAAGGCATTGCATGGTGATAGTGTGCATTTCACTCAAAGGCTTTGCATGGAGTTTGAGTGTTTGACACTCTAAGCCATTGCATGGTTTATGTCATAGATTTATTATTAATTTAATAAATTATAACATAAATATAAATTGATTTTTGGTAATACAAAAATTAATTAATCAAGTCATTACACAAACTCTCTCTTCTCTCTCAAATTGCCGTGAACTCCATTGACAAGGGCAAGGAAGATTTGATCTTCCATTTCTCCATTTTTGCTAGCACAAGCAAGGGATCAAAAGAGGTGATAGGGAAACCATCAAAGAGCTTGGAATACAAAGCTTTGGAGCTTCAAGTCTTCTTCCTCCTCTTGGCCGAATCCTCCACCACTTGGAGCTTCTACCATTTGATCATCTACTTCATCACAAGGCATTGTAAGTATGATTCCGCCATATTCATGTTCATATATATTCTTTATAGTATTTCACATGCTTAATCTTGTTTGGGACATATTATAGAAACCAACACAGACGCCGAAAAGCACTCCAAATGGAGCATTCACAACAGATGCCGAAAATGGCACTCCAAAATGGAGCACTCACAACAGACGCCGAAAATAATACTCCAAAATGGAGGCACTCCACAGACGCCGAAAATGGCACTCCAAAATGGAGCACTCACAACAACGCCGAAAATGGCACTCCAAAATGGAACACTCACAACAGACGCCGAAGATGGCACTCCAAAATGGAGCACTCACAACAGATGCCGAAAATGACGCTCCAAAAATGGAACACACACAGCAAATGCCGGAAATGCGCTCCAAAATGGAGCACACACACAAAAGGTGCCGAAAATGGCGCTCTAAAAATGGAGCACGATTCGGGAATGAACCAGGGGTCGCAGCACCTCACCACCAAATCAACTCAACTCAACACATGGTAAGTCAAGTGGCAGCTGGCGAGCCAGGTAAGTGAAAATGCATTGCATAACTTTGATATGATTGTTCAAAGTCACACACTGCACAAGTCCCATCAAAGTGGGGGGACTGTAGGCATTGCATTCCGCATGTGAAACCCGATGATGAGTCTCAGTTGGAGGCACTACCTTTTTAGCTAAGGATATTGCGGGAAACAGAGGTCGGAAGGGGAAATTCGAAATAAGTACGTCTTCAAGTTCATTTCACAAGCTCACTGTCTTCGTTAGTGCTGCTTCGTTCGTTACTTCGTTCGAACGTCAGGCAGATTGCGGACGTTCGTGTAGCGTTCGAATTGGCATTCGAACGGCGTCGGTGTTTCTGGTTTTGCTGCTACCCTCGCACCCCAGCCCAATTAGCTCCCCAAAGCCCATAAAACACATCCCAATTTAATTAAATTAAACATTAAATATTAAATAAAATAACTAAACCATTTACCAATTAAATAAAATATAAAATATAATCATACCTAATTAAGATAAATCAAATATATTAACTTCCTAACTAAACAAATCACATACTAAATTAAAAAGATGTCATGCCTAATTAAAATCAATCATAACAAATTAAAGATATTGACTTCCTATTCTAGCCAAGATTTATCCCCCCCTCAATCTTTGACTTTCTTTGCTCAACACCAAATCAAATCCCCATCTTAATGCACCAAATCCCTTCCTTGTGAGACAAAGTGAAGCCCTAGCCATTCTCTATATAAACAACCTCTAACCAAGACATGCACGGCGGAGCTCATACACATAATATACACACACAACTCACACAACTCACAGAGAAAAGGAAATAACCCCAAGCCTTCACATTAAAAGCACCTTCACAAACCAATCAACCCTACACGTCCATAAACCTCACAAATCTTCTCCACTCATAACCAAAATAGCAGCCCCCTAAGCCTCCACACATTACCGAAAATTACACCCCCATAAACACCTTAGATCACCGAAAAATATAGCCCCAAAACAGTCCTCACAAGTACCGAAAATCACAGCCCCATACAGTCCCAAAAACTTAAAACAGTGATATAAAAACTGCATTCATAATCCTTAAAATAATCACACAAGACTGCACTAAGAACCCACACAAAGACTTGGAACAGTCCGTTAAAACGTCAAACAGGTGACCTGAACAGTGAGCAGCAAAACAGAGGCCGAACAGTAGCAGAACGGAGTTTAAACCACAAACAAAACAGCAAAACGGTGAGCTAGGACGCTAAACCAGTGAACCGGAGAAGTTGAGGAGCTGTACCCTTCCGACGTCCGTGAAACGCAAGCCTGAAAGTTGGCAAAAAGGTTAGACCTTAGGGTATCTTTCACACTCACATTTTGTACTATTTATTAAATATTGCTTGCATGATTGTCATGTTGAAATGAATGTTGTGGCCCTTGAGTAGATGAATATGCATGGATTGTGAGATGTTGTATGTTGTGGCTGTGGAATAAAATGAGAGATGTGTCAACTCTCGCGGTATATCGGATGGAAACCCGGACATAAATTTCATAGTCGATTCCGAATGGATGGTAATATGATCTGTACTCGGGACACAACTCCACGTACCGCTTGAGTAAACGGCACTCTCTTTTTGTTTTGTGTTGCTTTGGTTTATTTACTTTTCGTCATTTGAATTTGCATGTTGCTTATGTATGCATGATTCAATCGAGCGCATGGGCTTAGTAAGTGGAATGAAAGATCCCCTATGGGGAGGGGTTTAAAGCCCTTTACCACGATGCTTTCCCGCGCCGGTTGATGTGTGTTCGGTTGAATGCAAGATACGTTCAATCGGGCATACTAAGTTTGACATCATTGCATTTAATTCCTGTATGCATGACTCAATCGAGCGCATGGGCTTAGTAAGTGGAATGAAAGATCCCCTATGGGGAGGGGTTAAAGCCCGTTACCACGATGTTATGCCGTGTCGGTTGATGTGTGTTCGGTTGAATGCAAGATACGTTCAATCGGACACACCAAGTTTGATGTTATCGCTTTTATTCTTGACATGCATGATTCAATCGAGCGCATGGGCTTAGTAAGTGGAATGAAAGATCCCATATGGGGAGGGGTTAAAGCCATTTACCACGATGCTTTGCCGCGCCGGTTGATGTGTGTTCGGTTGGATGTAAGATGTGTTCAATCGGGCATACTTGGTTTGATATGATTGTCTTTATGTTTGCATACATGATGTGATCGAGCGCATGGGCTTAGCAAGTGGAATGAAAGATCCCCTAGGGGGAGGGGTTAAAGCCCTTTACCATGATGCTTTGCCGCGCCGGTTGATGTGTGTTCGGTTGGATGTAAGATGTGTTCAATCGGGCATACTTGGTTTGATATGATTGTCTTTATGTTGCATGCATGATGTGATCGAGCGCATGGGCTTAGCAAGTGGAATGAAAGATCCCCTAGGGGGAAAGGTTAAAGCCCTTTACCATGATGCTTTGTCGCGGCTCGCATTGTACTATTCGCCATTTATGTATTGCGTCCCATTTCATGCATCAGGTCTGTTCTCGTTCGAACGCGTTTACGAACGCAACTCGAACGCGCAAGCATTTTTCCTTATCATGCATCAGGTCCCATTTCTGTTCGAACGTGTTCACGAACGCCATACGAACGCGAGTATTCTATTTCATTTCTGTTCGAACGCGTTCACAAATGCCATACGAACGTGAGCATTCTGTTTCATTTCCGTTCGAACGTGTTTACGAACGCTACTCGAACGAGAACCTTCTGTTTACCGTTTGAACGCGTATAGGAACGCTGCACGAACACCCACGGTAAACAGATCCTCTTGCATCATATTACGACATGTCCATTTTAGCACATAGTTACCCTTTTTTTACGTTATGCATTGGTATTACCTCTCTAGTTGTCTATTTCTGTTATGCGCTTAAATAACTTTTCTTAATATGCATGCTAGTAAGAATGCTATTTGTTTGCGCTTCTGTGTCCACCAATGCGTTCATTAACTTGTATGCTTGCCGTATGATAATCCTTATGTATGCAAATTGAGACATAGATTACATGCAAATAGGCTGTATGCAAATTCGAATATGTGTTACATATAAATTTAGATGAACTTGTTGATGTATGTATGTGGATTTAGAAGCATGATATTCTTAGAAATAAGTGTTACTTAAGCCTGATTAAATTATTATATAAATCCTTTCATTACAAGTGGCATAAGTAAGGGACCATTCCGAACCCAACGGTTTGAGGTCTTCCCTTACGAGGGGTGAGTGCGGCCTTAAATCTCATTTTCCCAGTTCACACCGGGTGGCGACTCCATTATTCTCCGGTTTAGTCCCCTGTGACTACTCCGTACTCCCGACCGGGCCGCGAGCCCGGGACAGCATGCGTCGCCCAGTTTCTGTGTCCCCACAGCTGGTTTTCAAATAATTCATCTATTCTACATAACATACACAATCCACAAATATCACGAATTCTAACATACACAAAAACACTCAAACATACATACAGTCATCATACAACCGACAATGAAACATACATAACAGCCAATACATCAAAGAAAACAAAACCAAACAATACATACATAAGGCTGGCTGGCTTACACATATAATGCCCATATGAGACTCATTACCTATTTTAGAATAGGTATGAGATGAATATTGTCCAAACAGATTCCTAACCAGTTCGACTACTACACCATGAAATCATCAACTGATTAAACATACATACATGCACACATATCATAAGACACAAACTCATCACACGATTTCTCATACACAAACATATATTTGACAAACACTATTTTATCATCAGAATTGTCATACATATATGTATCGACATCAAACATATTAATATATATGTTACTTCAAATTTTGATACGTAGCCTTTTACAGTCCTCACATTCTTTACTTATCGATCAAACATTCATCGTTCAGAATTCTTATCTGAAACATCGATACAGTATCTTACCAAATATATATTTTTATTCATATATGTATCCTATCAATCACGTACTTCTATCACTAGAAAAAGACTTAGCTTATACCAACTCAACCTCTATACAGTTAAATCATATGCATTATTCAATAACAAACTTATTCCAATGACGCACATCTACACGTGCTAATACAAATTCAGAAATCATAACTTATTCTCTTTATCGATCTTAAATACTCAAATTGTTCATAGCTTATCATCACATACATATACAAATATGTGTACCAGTGCTTATACATACCATTACATAAACATACCATTACATATTCATACATTTACATACATCAATAGACATCAACCTCATATATTTACATACATCAATACATCAACCTCATCAAATATTTCACTTCATATCCTAGTATTACATAAATACATACATATGGTGATTGATTATCTTAACCATACGTAATCTCGAACTTTGTTCTCAAGAATATCCATTAACTACCATTGTCTTACCCTAAACACTTCAATCATCTCTCTGTGTGTGTGTGTGTATTTAAAACAAAATCAACCATTCAAGCACTCATTGCATGAATTACTTACCTGGCTTCGCGAGCACTCCAGGTCTTAGTCAAATCTATCAAAACAAATGACGAAACGCCATCAGAATCGCGACTTACGGTATTCTCGACTTACCTACGATAAAATTCTGGATCTTTCCGGGACAACCAAATCAAGTCCGATTTCAATGTTTTCAGTTCCATTACACTTAAAACATCATTTTAAACTAATTCATGCACCAGTTAACTTAAATCTTTGGTTTACGTATTTTTAGAAAATCTTCCAAAATATTTATGCAAACGCTATGAAAGGGTACTGAACCCTCAGAACCTACCTGGATTTATCTGAATATTATTGTACCATCATATATATCTTATATCTATCATTAAGATAAAAAAAAACACATTAATACACGAAAAACCCACTTTTACTGGAAACTTACATAATTATCGGATCGATCCAACTCGTTCCATTTTCACTCGGATTCTACCAAATGCACATATTCAATATACTAATACTCAAACAATTCAATTTATATCATTACGCTACTCTACGAAGCTACTGGAAACATCCGAACATTTACCGGAAAACTTGAAATTAGTGAATTTTTACTGGGAGGTCTTACCAATTTTGAGGGCATATGCGGACTCCAAATGATCCCAAGAACGCCTTGGAATTGACAAAATTCTGATGGGAGTTACTGTTCATTCATGGTTCAATATTCATCAAGCTTCTTCTCTCTCATTTTGCGTGCAACCGTACACGGAACAGAAAATCTATCACCGCCAACTTGTTGTACTCTCCGAGAGCTTCGATTTGGCGGATGGCTTGGGTCGTGAAATGAAGCAATGAGTTGGGATCGAGAAAACCAACCACGTGTGTCGTCTCTCTCTCGTTTTCCGTGGTCAGCGCACCCCTCATAGTCGAAACAAGAAACTTTTACGCGTAAAACGATATAAACAGAAATCGCGTAACCGGTCCTTGAAATAACACATTTTCCAATGCGACGAATCTTTATTTTAAAATATCTCGATCTATTTTTCGACACATAAACTATTATTTTCTTATAATATCCCATTCCAGATTCTTAACTTTAATTCGGAAACCTTCCAACACTGTTCCAAAAAACTCGGGATATTACATAATATTTGTTCTTGTTTTGTTATAATGAATTCTCTGAGTTTATTGAACATGAGTAAGAAATAATGCATTAATTTATGGTTGTAATGGATCATATGCACAATTATCTATTCTAATGCATCTTTTTATATATTGAGTAATTATTTTTGATTTTTTATCATTCTGTATGTTTAATGCATCATATTGCTTGGCCAACCATTAGAGTAGTTGTGAGAAACCTTAAAAACTTGATAAATGGAGTTTTGGTTTAGCATTGGGAATTGATAATTTGTGATCTCATTTGTAAGAATATATTTTCATGCAAGATAGACATACACATGCGTAAATATAATTAGAACTTGATAGAGTTGGTGCTTGGAGTGCCAATCCGATTTTTAAATTTTATTATTTATTAATAAAATAACTATATTTTTCATTTCATACCTTATTAATGGTATTGCCATTAAGCGTATTAGATTGATGTATAGATATGCTAAGAATGACATCGAACTTAGAATAGTTTTGACACTAGGTGTAATATATTCTTAAAGTAAATATTCATAGTCGTTGGATTTGGAATACGGTCGAATTCCTATAACCTAAAAGACTAGTACATGTCGTATATTGGAATTGGAGTTCCAATAGTTTAACGCAATGTACCGTGAGTTTTGGAAACTCGTATAGACATGTGGGTATTCGTTGGAGTGAATATTGAATAACTCACAGGTGATTTATAATAGTTGGAAGTACACACCACCGTCAATAGGAATCTCCTCGAGTGGAGTAGCATATGTAATACTTTGACTATAGGATAACATTGATTTTGTGTGAGATCCTCCACACTTTAATGCCATGTATGTCAGAAACATTTCATGGTATGGCCTCTATATATTCGTTGGGTGTGGACCAAAGCACTCAGTAATCAAGTGCGAAGCAAGATAGGATCTGTCGGCCCATATGTGTAACATAAAGGGTTTAGGTATCCATGTGAGTTAAGTCACGATTCCTAAAGACTTTGGCCAAAGCCGATCACCTATGGTGGATCGCATCAGTTATAAAGAATCGTGGACATGTCGACATGAGATGTGCACCTTAGAAACTTGAAGGTATATTCTATGTTTCCTAAGCACAACTCGGATAGCCTACGATGGAGGGATTGTTAAACATATGTGATGACCTCGACTTGTATAGTTCAGAAAGGTCGTTTGTGTTCTTCGTGAATTCGGAGGTGGCCGAATTACGTATATATTAGCTAGGCTTATATGACGAACGTGTCTGAACTTAGTGAGTCCCAATATGAAGTGTACTTGTTGAGCACTTGGGTAGCCGATTATTTTTGATAAAAGATAATATTCAATATTATAATTATCAACTAAGATAATCAAGTGTTATTGGATAACAATGATTATTTACTTTGACCTAATTAGATTAATTCAATAATTACACAAGGGCCTAATTGTAAAATCATAATTATCTCTACCATTTGAGGATATTATGGGAATTGTAAGTATGTAACAATAGGTGGTTTTGGCTTGATTTAATTGGATTAAATCCAAGTGCCAAACATTGAACTAATCCATTTCCTAATCCTTGGCTTGATTTAATTGGATTAAATCAAAGTGGGAGATAATGGAGATTAGTCACACCTAATTATACATATTCGGACAAATTAGATTAAGCCCACTTAAAAGTTTATTAGAACTTTTATTAATTAAAAATTACCTAAGTTTTTCTATAAATAGCAAGCTTTATGAAGGTTTTAATTACAAGTACAAGCATAAGAAAAAGCTTGAGTAAGCTATATATAAGTAATTCTCCCGTGATTAGGTGATTACTTTAATTAAGTAATTGTATTTATAATGTTGGAGCATTATTGGATGGTTTGTCTTGTCAATACAGAGATGGATGGGTTCTTACTACTTATATCCAATATCGCCATTAGTGTGAGGGTATGAGTGTTCAGAACTTAGGTCGTTCCAGTAAAATATTAGATGTAGCGTGATGAGTTAACGTAGTCACCCAATAACGTCATTATTGTGAGGGTGTACATACGAAGCTAATTTAGTGCACATTGAAAAGTATACTCCTAGAACACGTCTTAATCCAATATCGTAATTAGTGTGAGGATAAGAAATGGTTCAAGACCAAACCAGGAGTCACATGAAGTGATTGACCTTGGAGGTCTACCTAATGAGTTTACAAAGGCCAATATCGTCATTAGTGTGAGGCTGGAGTAAATGTCATTGGATCCATTTCCCGCTATGAAATTTTGATAGTCAAATTTCTATTTTTCCGTTAAGGAGATTACAGAATTACGTAAAGTAGTGGGAGGGCACTAATAGATTTAAAATTCCATAATCAATTAGTGTTATCATTTTTGAAATGAAAACTGTTCTGCTACTACTCAAAAATGTTATCTTGTAGATGGCTTCCACTAATCCATTGATGAAACTTTTGGATTTCTATAAGCTAAAAGGAGCCGAGAACTATATGGAATGGGAAATGAACATACGCCTTGTATTGGAGTATGAAAAGTTGACTTATATCATGATCAATCCACTGCCTGTTAATATCGATCCTGACTCCGCTCCAGAAGAGCGAGAAACTTTTGATAGATGGAAGATGATAACCCGAAGGTGAAATCCTACATCTTGGGATCGATGGTTCCAGATTTGCTGAGATAGTATATTGAAATACCAGATGCTTAGAGCATCATGCGAACATTCAAAGAGTTGTTCGAGGCAAATCAAGAGATGGAACTTTATCGAAGGTCTAAGGAATTGTTATGTGCTGAACTCAATGAGGGAGGAGCTGTCATCACTCATGTTTTGAACGTGATCGACCAGATTCGATATCTGGAACAACAGGGCATTGTGTTTGATGAATGGTTGGGCCGTAATTTGATTCTGTCTTCTTTGTCCGGTTCTTATGCTGGCTTTGTATTGAATTTCCATATGCATTCGATGCAAGCCACATACGAAGAACTTCATAACATGCTATGCACGGCGGAGCAAGATTTGAAGAAAGGCAACCCCACACTGCATCTCCATGGTGGAGCTGGCTCTTCAAAGACTTCTGGGAAGTCAAAGAAAATAAAGATGGGGAAGAAGTGTTGGATAATTATGACCTATAGCGTCACTATTTGTACAGATCATGGTGTTGTTGTACAAATTAACTATGTGACAAAGGAGATTGCACTCTTATCATTTGTGATTAGATCACCAAGATATATAAATGATAAGAGGTCCCTATGATTTGTTCCTGGATTGAGAATGATATGAGACAGTATCAATCCACGAAGGATAAATCATTAAATATCCCTAGTCAGAGCATTATCGAGATTGGACATCAATGAATGCGTAAAAGACTAGTATTACACTTGTGCGCGTTGTGGGGGCACAACTGCATAGTTCTCATATATTTGGGTATAGGATACTCATGCAAGTGTAATAGGAGGTTGTGTTTTACCATTGGTACGGGAAACAGCTTCGCTCTAGATAGACCCCCTCGAAATTCCATTGGTAGTATGACTATATGTCTATGGAAGTCCGAAATCAGGGTAGGTGTATTTGGTCTTAACCCGAGACTTGCACCGCTAATACTTGCGACAAATCAATATACATTGGTTGCGGTCGTCCAGGGCTTTAACAGGTTCTGTATACGCCAATGCTGGGTATATTAAGAATCGTAGTGTGTTGGGTGTGATGTCAAGACGGAAGTGTCACTCCAGTCATATGGAGTTGATGATCACGCAGGGATACAGAACTGGTTCTCTAAAAGGGTTGCAACCATCGGGATAATATGACTTGGTCATGATTATCCGATATTAAAGAGACTAGTTGCTCGTAATCTGATATATGCTTCGTACGGGGCAGACACTGTACCAGCCCCAGGCCTTGCATGTGATCATCTGATACTGGACAGAAATACGCAATACTATGTATACTACGCCTGATATAGATCCTTTATTCCTGTAAGGATATTTCTGGAGAATTGGGTAGGCATGGCGATTTGCTAGAAGACAACCTTGTCTTGTAAATCGGTACAAATGTAGTACGAGGTACTTACGTGTTCGGATAGTCCAACGACCGAATTTACTGCCAACATATCTGGGGATCTCATGGGTCGCTTCCCAAAGATTCACCGATGACGTATGACTCGCACTTTTAATTAATATGGGATTAATTAGATGAGAGAGAAAATTAATCTGGGATTAATATCGGAGATATTTTATCTGGGATAAAATATCATTTAAAGAGAGAGAACGATTAATTTGGAATTAATCGATAAATTAATATATTCGATATATTAAACGAAATTGGATTTCGACACGGAATTAAAATTAGATTTTAATTTGGGCGAACGAATTAATTTATAATTAATTCGTTAGCGACGTGAATGTGACTTTGCTAGGTGTAATCATTTAATTGCGTCGCAACGGAAAATTCATTAATTTGGAATTAGTGAACCCGAAACCGAGATTGTTTGCGAGCGCATTCGCATTTCGAATTCGAGTGCGGCACGCAAGTCAAATCAAGCGTCAAATCGCTAGTCGCATCAAGCGTCAAATCACTTGTCACTTTGAGTGATGTGACTTGACAACTTGAATGATGTGAATAGTGATGGATTGGTTGTTGGCATTTATTGATTGACTTTTTGAAAGCAAAAATAAGGAAATGAATTTGGAAAATTATTTAAGTGTATTTGATACACTTTTCCACCAACCATCTCACATCTCTCTCTTCATCACTTCTCCCTCTCATTCTCACCCAAGAGGGCTGTATTTTCTTGTTCTGTTTTTATGGAAAAATTGTGAGTAAGAAGGGAAGTAAGTGCGATTTTGTGGCAAAATCAAGAGTGCTAGCACACTCCGGGATCATGCGAAGGTGATAGGGAAGTCCACCCATGAGCCGGGAATCGTTTGAGGAAGCTTGGAGCTTTCATGGATGATCCAAAATTGAAAATGGAGAAGCAGTGGACTGCTCACTGTCGTGAGCCTTGGTGGGCAGAAAATGGATTTTTTGTTCATCAAAGCGTCGCTCAACCGCTCGATGTGAGTATTCCGCAACTCCTCGTATGTATTCACATGTGTTTCATGCTTGTTTATTGATCCTTGGGACCTTAGTAAACTCCAACAATGGTATCATGAGCAAGAAAAGCATGAAAAAGTTTAGGGCTTAAAATTTGGGTAAACTTGATTTTGAGCATGATTAATGAAATTGGATGAATTAGTATGCTTAAATATGTTTGAATTGAGGATTGATTGGATCAATTTGTTGAAATTATGTTTGGAACATTTTTCCCCAATTTTGTTGTGTTGGCCGAATGGAGTGATGCCCTAATTCTTGGTGATTTTTTATTTTTTGATTCATTGGATGAGTTGGAATCATTTGGGATGTTGATTTTATGTCGATTGTGGAATTAATTGGATTGAAACCGAATAGGACAAAAATTACCCCTTATTGCCGAGAGTACTAAAGCATGTATATGGGTTTGATTTTTATTAAATTGTGTTGGACATGATTTAATGATGAAGAGCATGATTAATTAGGCTAATTGATGTTTTAGGAATTTTAATTGGATAATTAATTGCGTAATGCACTTTAGGTAATTTAATTGGTAATTTGGAATTTGGCAATTTAATTGAATTGGGCTAATTTTGGAAATTGGGCTTGAAATGTTGTAATTGGGCTTATTGGGCTTGGTTGTACCAAGTTGGGTTAATGCAAATTAGATTGGATCCAATTGGGCCCAAAACCGCATCCATAAAGTCCAAATGCGACTTAATGGACCTTCAAAGTTTAATTGGGCCTAATGGGCCAAAATTGATTTCTGGGCTTATGGGGTAACTCCCTGATTGGATTTTGGTTATTCGGTTTGACCTGAGTTGACCAAAAGTCCACGCCTCAAGAAATTAATTAAAAGCCCATTGGACATTAATTAAATTGACGTTGGACGTTATTCGGGCTTTGAGACCCGTTGCGATTAAATTTGGAATTTAAGTCGTAAAAGGTTTATTAGTAAAGTGTAATGTTTAATTTGGAATTAAATAAGCGAATTAGAATTAAATGCATATTGAATTGGATTTAATTTTATAGTTTAATTTAATTCGAGAATTCGTACTTTGAGTACTTATTCGCAAAAATGAGTTTGACTCGAGTAAAATCAAATCGTTGTTTGAACGTTGGATGATCACTAATTATCAGATTAATTAATTTGATTAGATTGATTGATAACATGCTTGTGTGAATACATGGTTGCGATGCATGAATAATGTATATCGGATGGATATTAGAAGGGTGGGACAATTTTAGAAATTGTTGTAATAAATTTGATTTATTAATTGGACCTGCGTGTCCAGCCTTATTACCTCCTTATTCTTTGTATTCTCTTCTCACCTATTCCCCTCAATGTAAATGAGGTTTTTTTAGAAGTGTAGTGTAATGGGTAGAAGTAAATACATGTGCTAGCGGGAGAGAGAAATGGAGAGATTTGATCTAGGATCAATGTGTAAAGTATCCATCTGCATATCATTATTATTTTATTATACGCGCTTTATTATGTATTTAGAATGCATGTTTAAGGGTGTATGATGATAAGACCTTAACAAAGATAATAAATTGGTTGCCAATTTGCACATGAAAAACCCTCGCACAATATTAAGCGTTTTTCCTTCCATTGAGTGATTCCCACTCAAGATCTGAGACTGGCATTGGCTTGTTGGCCAAATTCAAGGCCTTTGTCCATCGAGGATGTGTTTAAATCACAAGAGCTTTGTTCCAAATTGGTGCCTTGTCCAAGTTGTGGTTTGTTGGCCAAAGTCAAGACCACTTCTTGTCCATCGACATTGATTACGAAGCTTTCCATGGTCAATGGGTCGCGCTTGACTGGGATCACTAAGTTTGTTGTGCCAAAGCCAAGGCTTAGTTGATTCAGAGGAAAAATGTTAGGTAGTACATTGGATGTATTGGCATATATAAGATATATGTTTCGGACTTGGATGTCCCCCTACCGGATCTAGGA
The DNA here is from genome assembly GCA_019454045.1 of Zanthoxylum bungeanum. Taxonomy (NCBI): domain Eukaryota; kingdom Viridiplantae; phylum Streptophyta; class Magnoliopsida; order Sapindales; family Rutaceae; genus Zanthoxylum; species Zanthoxylum bungeanum. The sequence continues at coordinate 63,983 of SKCR01022891.1, forward strand.
ATTGGATTGGATCCAATCGATCTTAGAGATCTACTTAGTTAATTATCATACAATTTGTTGGCCAAAGTCAAGATTATGTGATATTTAACGGGATCCTAGCCCGCTAGGAAACACGGTTTCCCGAGTACTCGACAGAAGGTTAGAGGCGCCGAAAAATAGTGGGAGGCAAGAATTGAATTAGCAATATTCGTTTAATTACTGTCATACGCGCTCAAAAACAAAATCATTCGTCATATAAATTAAATGTTAGTTAGACTAATATTTAAATGTTGTTTTAATAAACCGTTAGACTGTATTCAAACTATTCATTTATAGTTGATTTTATAATTGGATGATAATAATCAATATAATTAATTTTAATCTATTAAATTATAGTTGTTTAAATAGTTGGACTATTGTAATCATTATATAAATAGTACCTAAATCGTTGATTAAATAGTTGGACTATTAGAATCAAGATAAAAATTGAAAGATTGACATTTAAAACATAATCCTGGGGAAAATGTATTTAAATGGTTTAATTTTCAAATTGGGAATAAAATTTCAGGATGGTCCTGGAAAATAATAAGTTACTTTATTTGATAAAATAACATATTAGGTCTAAGCACGGAGTTAAGCAAATAGTAGAGCAAAATCTTTGGAAGATTTATGTGATGATAACTTCAGTGCTTAATCCATTAAGCTTGTCGCAGTAGACTCCTTAATTTCTGAATCAGAACTAAGGATTAGATCCTTAAAGTATGATAATAGAAATTGAAGGATCTTCATAAATCTATACTTAGATTTTAGAAGTACTAAATTGCAATAATAACTCTTGGAGAGTTAATGACTAATCTCAATGAGATAAAGTCAAAATTTGCAATAAGGCAAGTAGCGCTAGTCGCACCTTACTTCGATATTCTAGAAGGCCAAGGCTTGGCCAAAGGCTTCTGGAGTGTTGAAACCGGTAAAGGCTATAGTCTTCTGGGAAGATAAAGGACATATCCCAAAATGTCTGCCTTATTGTGGCTGACGGGATAGCGGAAGCGTGACTGCCGTTTGGACAAAGTATACATGAAGGAATTGAAGACGAGCAAGGCTCTAACTTCAAATATGTTTGTCATAAATATATTCACTACTAGTATTAAAATTAGATTTAGATACTTAGTGTGATATATATATATATATATATATATATATATATATATATATATATATATATATTATATATTATTGATGTCAGAATCTGCTTTTAGCAGGATGCTGACTTCAGTTGAGATTTATCTGCGAATTGGAAATGGGACGAAAGTCGTTGTTTTAACCGCAGAAACCTAAAATTTAGGAACTACCCTCTGGTGTATACCTAAAATTGGAAACTGTTATAATGTAACTAGTTTGACTAGAAACATTATCTCTATATCAGTGTTTAACCCGCTGCGGGTGAACCTTTATATTCTAGAACACTAAAGTGTTTCATTATATAAAGATGATATTGAGATAAACACATTAGATGTCAATAACAGAATTTATATGTTGAATATAAATAAATCTCAAATGTATAACATGACAAACAAATAGCTCAAACTGATTTGATCAGATGAAACATAATGTGGCATTGTTGTTTAGGACACAATAAAACAAGACTCGTATATCCACACTTTCAAAGAGTGGGTACTAGGACAAATTTGATTCTATTCAAATAAAGTCTACGAATCTAGTTTATTGGGCAAAGTGCCTAAAACACACTATTTTACTGGTTAAAAGTGTAAATGCCACAGATCTGTTAGCCCTAGTTCATATTGAAGCAAGTGGGCCCATGTCTAGCTTGGCTATATGTAGATATGAATATTTCATGACCCTTACGGATGTGGCATCCCGTTATGGTTATGTGTTTCTTTTGGAACATAAATCGGAAACTCTTAAAGTTTCGACACGAAATAGACAAACAGATCGGCTATAGTATTATACCGTCACGGTAAGACCGTAATGGAAAATACTTAAGCAATAAGTTTCTAATATACATGAAAGAGTGTAGTATTCTTTCAAAGAGGACTCCTCCCGGAACACGTCAGTTTGACGGTGTGTCCGAATAGGATAAACCGAATTTTGTTGGACATGATAAGGTTAATCATGAGTCGCTCTGAGCTACCATTTCCTTCAACGGATACGCATAAACAGTGCAAGAACTTATTTTGAATAAGGTTCCATAATAATCTGTTAGACATAATTCATATTAGATATGAACAGGAAAGAAACCAGGTTTCTCATTCCTGAAAATTTGGGTATGCTAGGCATATGTTTGGATGATACCAAACTAAAACCCAAGTTGGATAAGTGCCAATTGTAGGTTATCCTAGGGATACATAAGTATAGTACTTATACATCTCACTTGAGAACAATTAGATTGTTGCTCACCATGCGGTTTTCCTAAGAGGAATACCGATATGCAGTGGTAAGTGGGAGGATAGTAAAACTCGATGAAAATCAGAGTAATACTATTCCAGGCACCGAATCTTAATGGAACATGAATAGTTCATCAAGGATGAAACTATAACATTAATCTTCAAATACACAAGAACCGCGTATGTCGGAGAGAGTCAGAAAACAGCCTGGGGTATGGGTTTCTGATCTCACCTCATAAAGATGTCTATCTTATTGAGGTATACCAACTTACTACGTATGAGGAAGTGATACAAGGTATCGACTCCCTATTATGGCAATGTGTCATGAATCCGAAATGGATTCCATGTATATCAACTTAGTTTGGATACTAGTTGATGTACCGCAAGGCATTGTGCCTATTGGTACTATATAAATCTTCAAGGAAGACATACATGGAAGGCAACATACCAACGTATAAAGCTAGGCTTTTAGTGAAAAGGTATCGTTATCAACATTGTGTTGATTATGATTCAACCTTTTAACTGTTGCCACAGTAAATTCATTTGGATAATGCTTGCTAATGCTGCATGTTTCATTTATGAAATATGACAGCTTAACGGGAAAATCGCTTTCCTGAAAAGGAAACCCTTTGGAGGATGTTTATAACATCATGTCGGTTTTGTCGTACAATAACTAGCAAACAAGGTTTGCAGGTTAGTCGATCCATGTTTGGATTGAAGCAAGCATAGGTTCTTGGAATTATCGTTTTGATGTAATCATAAAAGTTTATGATTTAATTCAAAACGAAATGATTCTTGTGTATATAAGAGGGTTAGTTTGAGCGCACTCACAATAATTGTCCTTTAAATAATGATAATATGTCATTTCTTGGAAATGATATTCCCGTAATAACTATCAATGAAAGCTTGGCTTTCGAGAAAATTCTCCGTAGAATTCTTGGGAGAAAACAACCTTTATTCAAGGAATAAAGATCTACTGGGATAGATTAAGTTATTAAAACTCTCCGAGAACTTGTACCTTGAAAAATGTACGCGACCTGATGTCACATACACTTTGAGCATATGGATTCACAAACAGGCCAATCCAAGTGAAAGTCACTGGATTGATGTTAAGAACATCCGTTAGTATCTTAGAGATCTAAGGATGCTGTCTTAAACTATGGAGATGGAGAACTTGAAGTGACTGGGATCACTACTGCAAGTTTCCTAACTGATTAGACGACTAAAAGTCGCAAACGGTACTATACAGTTTGAATAACGGTACAGTTAGCTGGAAATCTTCCAAGCAAGATACTGTTACAGAATAAACAACAAATGCGGGTTATTGCTGCAGCTGAGGCGGCAATAGAAGCCTTCTGGATTGATAACAAATCTAATTAGATTAGATATAGTTCTGTTAGCAGCTGAGCTAGGCGTCAACACAGGCTAAAGAATTAATGGTCTCATCAACGATCCAGATACATTCTTCGATATTCATCTGATTCGTTCGGATCATACATCATGGCGATGTGATGATCGTACAAATCACATCGGATGATAATCATACAAATCCGATGACGAAAGCCTTTTCTCAGCAGTTTGAGCCAACTGTACATAGTTTGGGTGTCAGACACTCGAGTGACTGGCTATAGGCCAAGTGGGAGATTGTTGGACAATTATGACCCATAGCGTCACTATTTGTACAGATCATGGTGTTGTTGTACAAATTAACTATGTGACAAAGGAGATTGCACTCTTATCATTTGTGATTAGATCACCAAGATATATAAATGATAGGAGGTCCTTATGATTGTTCCTGGATTGAGAATGATATGAGACAGTATCAATCCACAAAGGATAAATCATTAAATATCCCTAGTCAGAGCATTATCGAGATTGGACATCGATGAATGCGTAAAAGACTAGTATTACACTTGTGCGCGTTGTGAGGGCACAACGACATAGTTCTCATATATTTGGGTCTAGGATACTCATGCAAGTGTAATATGAGGTTTTGTTTTACCGATGGTACGGATAGACCCCCTCGGAATTCCATTGGTAGTATGAATATGTGTCTATGGAAGTCCGAAATCAGGGTAGGTGTATTTGGTCTTAACCTGAGACTTGCACCGCTAATACTTGTGACAATCAATATACTTAGGTTGCGGTCGTCCAGGGTTTTAACAGGTTCTGTGTACGCCAATGTTGGGTATATTGAGAATCATAGTGTGTTGGGTGTGATGTCAAGACGGAAGTGTCACTCCAGTCATATGGAGTTGATGATAGCGCAGGGATACAGAACTGGTTCTCTAAAAAGGTTGCAACCGTCGGGATAATATGACTTGGTCATGATTATCCGATATTAAAGAGACTAGTTGCTCGTAATCCGATATATGTTTCGTACGGGGCAGACATTGTACTAGCCACAGGCTTTGCATGTGATCATCCGATACTGGACAGAAATACGCAATACTACGTATACTACTCCTGATATAGATCCTTTATTCCTGTAAGGATATTTCTGGAGAATTGGGTAGGCATGGCGCTTTGCTAGAAGCCAACCTTGTCTTGTAAATCGGTATAAACGTAGTACCAGGTACTTACGTATTCGGATAGTCCGACGACCGAATTTACTGCCAACATATCCGGGGATCTCATGGGTCGCTTCCCAAAGATTTACAGATGACGTATGACTCGCACTTTTAATTAATCTGGGATTAATTAGATGAGAGAGAAAATTAATCTGGGATTAATTGCGTAGATATTTTATCTGGGATAAAATATCATTTAAAGAGAGAGAACAATTAATTTGGAATTAATCGATAAATTAATATATTTGATATATTAAACGAAATTGGATTTCGACGCGGAATTAAAATTAGATTTTAATTCGGGCGAACAAATTAATTATAATTAATTCGTTAGCGACATGAATAGTGACTTCGCTAGGCGTAATCATTTAATTGCGTAGCAATGGAAAATTCGTTAATTTGGAATTAGCGAACCCGAGCCCGAGATTGTTTGCGAGCGCATTCGCATTTCGAATTCGAGTGCAGCACGCAAGTCAAATCAAGCGTCAAATCGCTAGTCGCATCAAGCGTCAAATCACTTGTCACTTTGAGTGATGTGACTTGACAACTTGAATGATGTGAATAGTGATGGATTGGTTGTTTGCATTTATTGATTGACTTTTTAAAAGCAAAAATAAGGAAATGAATTTGGAAAATTATTTAAGTCTATTTGATACATTTTTCCACCAACCATCTTACATCTCTCTCTCCTCACTTCTCCCTCTCATTCTCGCCCAAAAGGGCTGTATTTTTTTGTTCTATTTTTATGGAAAAATTGTGAGCAAGAAGGGAAGCACGTGCGATTTTGTGGCAAAATCAAGAGTGCTAGCACACTCCGGGATCATGCGAAGGTGATAGGGAAGTCCACCCATGAGCCGGGAATCATTTGACGAAGCTTGGAGCTTTCATGGATGATCCAAAATTGAAAATGGAGAAGCAGTGGACTGCGCACTGTAGTGAGCCTTGCTGGGCAGAAAATGGATTTTTTGTTCCTCAAAGCGTCGCTCAACCGCTCGATGTGAGTATTCCACAACTCCTCGTATGTATTCACATGTGTTTCATGCTTGTTTATTGATCTTTGGGACCTTAGTAAACTCCAACAAGAAGAAGATATCAAAGAAAAACTCCAAGAAGCGCAAAGGCGTAAAATCGAAAGTAGCTCGTGATCAATGTCTACAATGCATGAAGTCTGGACACTAGAAGAATGATTGTCCAGAGCTTAAAGGAAAAACAGGACCCTCGGGTACGCTTTGTATTTTTCCAATTATTGACATCTCATTAGCCTTAGATGCAAATAGTGGATGGATGTTAGACACTGGCAGTCCTACTCATATTTGCAATTCCCTGCAGGAAATGAGTGTTAAAAGAAGGCTGAATAAAGGGGAGATCCAGCTTAGAGTTGGCAATGGTTAGACATTGGATGTCAAGGCCATAGGAATTGTTGTTCTATATCTCCCAAATGGATGTAAATTAGATTTGCATGACTGTTATTATGTTCCCTCAATTATCAGACAAATAATATCACTGTCAATATTAGATAAAGAGGGATATAAAATAAACATTAAGGATAAAACTATATATTTGTATGATAAAGATAATTTATTGAAATGTGAATGTTCTTTATCAAACGGTCACTATGTTTTGGAAACATGTAGAGATGTCTTTAATATATAGAAAAATACAAGTAGGAAGTCTGAATTAAATAATATTGAATTATGGCATATGAGATTGGGCCACATAGGTGTTAGACGTCTATCCAAATTGGTAAAGGATGGGTTGATTGAAAATCTTACCTTAGATCCTTATCTGATTTATGAGTCATGTATCCAAGGAAAGATGACAAATGCCTCATTTCAAGATGTTGGACATCGTGCTGGAGATTTACTGGAGCTAATACACAGCGATGTGTGTGGTCCATTAAATCATGACACTCATGATGGTTCAACATACTTTGTAACTTTCACATATGACAAGTCTAGATATGGATATGTCTATCTGATGAAACATAAGTCAGAAACATTTGACAAGTTCAAAATATTCTGAAACGAATTAGAAAAACAAACCAATAAATTCATCAAATGCCTTAGATCAGATCGAGGCAGTGAATACATGAGTGAAGAATTCAGAAATTATTTAAGGGAGAATGGAATTCTCGCCCAATATAGTCCACCAGGAACACCTCAACACAATGGAGTGTCTGAGCGTAGAAATCGTACTTTATTGGATATGGTGCGATCCATGATGAGCTATATAGATCTTCCTTATTACCTTTGGGGTTACCCTTTACAAACAGCTGCCTACATATTTAATAGGGTTCCATCGAAAGTTATTTCTACGACCTCATATCAGACATGGTTCGGTAGAAATCCAAGTCTTAGACATTTAACGATTTAGGGTTGTCCTGCATACGTTAGAATTGCGCAGCGGGATAAACTAGCACCCAGAGGGTATAAATGTAGGTTCGTTGGATATCCTAATAATTCCATGGGATATCAATTCTACGATTCCGAGCAACGAAATGTATTTGTTGTTTGCTTTGCAACTTTTCTTGAAAAGCAATTTTTAAGAGAAATTGGGAATTGTAGAGAGATCAAACTTGATGAGTTTGATTCCAACATTAAGGAACTTGAGATGGAACCAGAGATCCAACTAGGTGAAAGATCTATAACATAGGTTCTACGTAAGTCGAATAGAATATCAAAGCCTCTTGAAAGACTATTTTTAACATCTGATCTGATCCTTGATGTTCTCCTCTTGGAGGAAACAGATCCGACTACGTATAAGGATGCGATATTGGATATCGATTCGGGAAAATGGCAAGAAGCCATGAAATCTGAAATGGATTCAATGCATGCCAATCAAGTCTGGGACTTAGTTGAACTTAATGAATGAGTTAAACTTATTGGTTGTAAATGGGTTTACAAAAGGAAGCGAGGGCCCGATGGAAAGGTGGAAACCTTTAAGGCCCGACTGGTAGTGAAAGGTTACACTCAACGTCCTAGGATTGACTATGAGGAAACCTTTTCACCAGTAGCCATGCTAAAATCCATTAGGATTCTTTTAGTCATTGCCGCATATCACGACTATGAGAAATGGCATATGGATGTGAAAACCGCTTTCCTAAATGGATTCCTTGAAAAGGATATCTATATGGAATGACCAGAGTGTTTCGTATCCAGTGAGACTTCAAACTTGGTTTGTAAGCTCCAAAAGTCTATTTATGGACTTAAACAGGCATTCCGAAGCTGGAATCGTCATTTTGATGAGATAATTAGATTATCTGGATTCATAAAAAATGAGGAAGAACCATGTGTTTATAAGAAATTTAGTGGGAGCATGATAGTTTTCCTAGTCTTGTATGTAGATGGCATTTTTATCATAGGAAATGATATAGGGATTATGCAAAGTGTGAAAGCCTACCTTTGCAAGAACTTCTCCATGAAAGATATGGGTGAAGCTTCATATATACTAGGTATAAGGCTCTACCGAGATAGAATTAGGAAGCTTATAGGGTTGTCACAATCGACGTACATAGACAAGATGTTAGAAAGGTACGGTTTTACCAACTGCAAGGCAATAAATGTACCTTTCCAATATGGCATACATCTTTCGAAGAAAATGGCACCTCAAACTGAGGAAGAGAGAGTTAGGATGTCTAACTTGCCATATGCTTCTTGTATTGGAAGCATAATGTATGTTATGCTATGTACTAGACCTGACATCAGTTTCGGCGTCAGTGTGACCAGCCGATATCAATCTGATCCAGGTAATGATCATTGGACAGCTGTGAAACATATCCTAAAATATCTTAAAGGCACCAAGGATAAGTTTATGATATATGGAGAAGATGAGCTACAAGTTAAGGGTTATACAGACTTCGACTTCCAGAGAGATCCAGATGATAGCAAATCTACATAAAGATACATATTTACCCTTAATGGTGGTGTGATTAGTTGGCATTGTTCAAATCAAGGCTCAACAGCTGCTTCCACCACTGAGGCGGAATTTATAGCGGCTTCAGAAGCTGCTAAAGAAGCTGTTTGGATTAGAAATTTTATCACAGAACTTGGCGTTGTGCCTAGTATTGCGGATTCGATCCCATTGTACTGTGATAATAATGGAGTCATCGCGCAGGCTAAGGAGCCGATGGCACATTCCAAGTCTAAACACGTGGAAAGGAAATACTGCGTGATTAGAGAGATTATTAAACGAAAAGACATAGTGGTCTTGAAGGTTCAAGGTCAAGACAACATAGCAGACCCGCTTACAAAGGAATAACCTCCTAAGTTATTCGATAAACATGTGGAGGAGATGGGACTACAGTATCATCCAGATTGGCATTAAGCAAGTGGGAGTTTGATGGAGTTGGTGTTTGGAGTGCCAATCCGATTTGTATATTTTATTATTTATTAATAAAATAACTACATTTTTCATTCCATACCTTATTGATGGTATTGTCATTATGGGTATTAGATTGATGTATAGATATGCTAAGAATGACATCGAACATAGAATAGTTTTGACACTAGGTGTAATCTATTCTTAAAGTAAATATTCCTAGTCGTTGGTTTTGGAACACAGTCGAATTCCTATAACCTAGAAGACTAGCACATGTCGTATATTGGAATTGGAGTTCCAATAGTTTAACACGATGTACCGTGAGTTTTGGAAACTCGTATAGACATGTGGGTATTCATTGGAGCGAATATTGAATGACTCACAAGTGATTCCTAATAATTGGAAGTACACACCACCGTCAATAGGAATCTCCTCGAGTCGAGTAGCATATGTAATTCTTTGACTATAAGATAGTATTGATTTTGTGTGAGATCCTCCACACTTTGATGCCATGTACGTCAGAAACCTTTCACGGTCTGGCCTCTAGATGTTCGTTGGGTGTGGACCGATGCACTCAGTAATCAAGTGTGAAGCAAGATAGGATCTGTCGGCCCATATGTGTACCATAAGGGGTTTAGGTATCCATGTGAGTTAAGTCATGATTCTTAAAGACTTTGGCCAAAGCCGATCACCTCGGTTGATCGCATTAGTTGTAAAGAATCGTGGACATGTCGACATGAGATGTGCGCCTTGGAAACTTGACGGTATATTCTATGTTTCCTAAGCACAACTCGGATAGCCTACGAATGAGGGATTGTTAAACATATGTGATGACCTCAACTTGTATAGTTCAGAAAGGTCATTCGTGTTCTTCGCGAATTCGGAGGTGGCCGAATTACGTACATATTAGCTAGGCTTATATGACGAACGTGTCTGAACTTAGACAGTCCCAATATGAAGTGTACTCGTTGAGCACTAGGGTAGCCGATTATTTTTGATAAAATATAATATTCGATATTATAATTATCAACTAAGATAATCAAATGTTATTGATAACATTGATTATTTACTTTGACCTAATTAGATTAATTCAATAATTACACTAGGGCTTATTGAAATCATAATTATCTCTACCATTTGAGGTTATTATGATAATTGTAAGTATGTAATTATAGGTGGTTTTGGCTTGATTTAATTGGATTAAATCAAATTGGAAAACATTGAACTAATCAATTTCCTAATCATTGGCTTGATTTAATTGGATTAAATCAAACTGGGAGACAATGGAGATTAGTCACACCTAATTATACATATTTGGATAAATTGTATTAAGCCCACTTAAAAGTTTATTAGAACTTTTATTAATTAAAAATTGTCTAAGTTTTGCTATAAATAGCAAACTTTAGGAAGGTTTTAATTACAAGTATAAGAATAAGCAAAAGCTTGAGTAAGCTATATACAAGTAATTCTTGAGAGATTAGCCTAAGTTAGTGATGAAGGGGTTTTATTACGGAAATCCGATAACGCAGCGGAATAGTGGAAAATCAAAATTTTCCGATTTCAAAACTTTTTCTCGGATTAATCAAATAAACTTATTTATTTTATTCTCCAACAATCAAATTATGAAATAAAACATTATAAATCAAATTTATGTGAATTTACCGAATTACCCCTAAACCAAGCATTTTGTTTATTTTAATCCGAAATTATTCGAAACGATTTTGGATGATTCTAAATCATTACATATATGAATTTAACATGTCATACATATTGAAATTCAAATTTCAAAATAAATTTCCAAAAAAATGGCCTAAAGCCGAGAGCCTCCAAAGGGAAATTATTGTGCATTTTGCACTTCCAAAGTTCAAAACACATCAAGGAAAAATCCAATCAACCCAATATTTTATATGTATCAAATACACATCTAAATACACCATATAAATGAAAAGCCCTAAATTTGGAAGTGGTCTTAAACCCTAATTTTTCAATTTCTTCAAATTGGACAAATTAGACCAAATTAACAAAAACTAATACTCCAATCATGTTTCTTCCATCCAAATCAAGTCTCAACACAATGAAATAACTTTAGAACAATTCTAGGTCATTTAAGAGTGGGTCAATAACTCTAGAATGGGAACAAGGTTTTAAAAAAATGAAAAGAATGTTTACTACAACATTAGCAATATTCTTCCAACCACATACATGCATAACACCTTCATCAAAATTTCAACCATAAAACAAAGAATAAAGAATAGAAAAACCTCAAGAACATCACAAGATGTTGCCAAGAACAAGAGGAACAATTTTCTCTCTAATAACAAGTTGGAAATACTTACTTAAATCCAAGTTTTCTTTGATTTTTCCTTTTCTTTCTCTCTAGCTTCTTTTTCTTTCTTTTAATGGAGTTTTGATAAAGTGTTGGTGATGGTAAACCCTAATCAAAAAACAAAACAATATATACCCACCAATTTGGCCTTGGCCGAATTTGGTATATACCAAATATCAAAATATCTAATTTTTTGCTTTTTGAAAATCAACTTGCCAACTTGTTAAATAATGATCATTACACTTTAATGATATTTTCAACTTAGTCAACAATTGCAACTTTGTCATTAAAACAAATATCATAAGCTTAAGATATTTATATTTTAATTAATTTAATCATTTAACAATTAATTAATTAATTAATTAATTAAATATAAATATATAAATATATGTATTATATTTACATTAAATATTTAATACATATATATATCTTAAGATATTAGTCAAAAATCTCATTTTGACAATTAATTAATGTGTATTTGAATTAATCAAACATTAAAAGCACATACACAAAAATTAAGGAAATGACTATCGGGTCCCTACACGTGTATTTTGCGTTCAACCTTTAAACGACTTTATAAATAATCAATATTATTTATAAATGTTGCCCTAGTGCTCTACGAGTATATTTCATTAGTGATACTCTCTAGATTCAGGCATATCAGTCACGAAATCCAATTTCGTGTCCATAATTTATCCACCTGTAAATTATGACGAACACGGATAAACTCGCTGGATCATACAGGTCGAGGTCATGGCAAATGTATAATTCCTCCGTCACAGGTATCCGGAAAAATCTGACCGGCGTAAACACACATGTATAACGCAAGTGCACGTATCGTTCAAGTAGTATAAAAATATCGATCCCACGAGGACTTAATTCCTACTATTGTTATTAATTATTGAATCTATTTATTACAAATATCTAATTGAGGGATAAGAGAATGATTGCTTGATTGATTGGTTGATTGTAATTTTGCAATATAAATAAATAAATAAAAAGACAAAAGAAAATACTAAGGAAAATAACAAAAGACACAAAGATCTAGGGTTGTGAATCATTCTAATATCTTTTAAAAGATGAAGTGATTATTTTATGTTTGTGTAATAAATCAGTTTACTAACCTGGAACACTAAATTATGCAAAAGCCTTTGTCGATGGTCAGACGCAAATACCCAGTTTAACCCAATTGAACCATATGTCTATATCAACCAAATTATCTGGATTCATTAAGTTTAAGTTCCAATTATGGCTACCCCCGCCCGACAGGTATATTCCTATCCTGTAAGGAAATCTATTAAAGCGTTATCTATCCTCAAGGAAGATCGTGGGCTATTAAGTCTAAGGCTGAAACCTAAAATCCCTATGTCTAGTTCATTTTAGATTTACCACATCAATCTTATTGGTGATCAAACAACAAGAAGCATTAAGCTTAAGACTTAATAAGTAAACCTTTAAATTACCCAAACTATAAAATAACCCCTTATAAACTGGTGATATTAGAATTCATCACAACCCTAGATAACTAACACATAACTAGGGCTAGTAACAACTTAAAAGTAAAAGACATAAAGTAAAAATACTGAAAGTAAAAGACATAAAGTAAAACTGAAAAGTAAAATAAAATAAAATGCTAAGGTAAAAGGAATTACTTTTACTATTTACTATTTTAGATATCTCCCATAAAATAATATATAAACTTGTGATAATATTACCAACCGACCAATCTGGCGGTATCCTTTATTAGTCAGGTTTAAACCAGATTAAAATGAATTACCAACCGACCAATCTGGCGGTATCCTTTTTAAGTAAATATTTTAAATAGTGAATATATTATTTTTAAGGGAGATTAATCTAAATAGTAATAGTAAAATAATTACCTTTCACCCTAGCTGGGGAAGTTGCCTCCTCATGGTAAATAGTAAAAACTGTAAAAGTAAAAAGTAAAAATTAAATTACTATTATAACAAAATGTAATTAAAATTATTTACAAAAACTAAAAACAAAATAAAAAAATACTAAAAACTAAAGAATCTAGAGAGAGAAACTCTCTCTTTACAGAGAATAGAAGAGAGAGAGTGGTACACTGAATTCTGAAATCTCGAGCTCAATTTATAGGCCTCAGTAGGCTTCCAGCGTCGCGACGCCAGGGCCCTCAGCGTCGCTACGCCAGATTTTGTCGACGTGGCACGCTCTGGTTCGCCGGTTTGAAGATTCTGGATAAGCTGATAAGGTGACACGTGGCAGAGTGGTTGGGCTTCAATTATTGTGACACGTGGCGGCTTCTGATTGGTCGCTGAGATTCTTATCCGCCACGTGTCAGATAAGGATTAGATACTCAATGATTGATGCTGACGTGGCGGTGACGTGGATGTGACGTGGTGGTGATGTGGCGACACGTGGGAAAGAGACTGTCGGCACCGTAGGATTGCGACACGTGGCACTTCCTGATTGGCTGATGATGATATGGCACGACACGTGGCAATGTTGACTTGCTGACGTGGCTGATGACATGGAGACACGTCGGATTCCATGTGGCACACGTGGCGATGATGACTGTCGGCACCGTAGGATGCTGACACGTGGCACGGTGCATGTTAGCAGATCGGATGTGATGGTGACACATGTCACGGCGTATTTTAGCAAAGTCAAACTTTTCTCAGATTCTGATTTGTGGACCCGGCGCACGTTAGCACTGTTCGGCGCATTTTAGGCATCGCGACGCGGAAGGTCTTTGCGTCGCGACGCTGACAATTTACTAAAATGTCCTTTTTGTCCAATTTTCACTGTTTTGGTCCAAATCACCTCCAGAATGTCCTGAAACTTTATTTATCTACAATAACACACAAAACACATCAAAACGTTCACAAAACTCAAGAAACTATACAAAATATTAGGTTAAATGAGTGGAAAATAGTGATATAAATACCACTCATCACACCCCCAAACCTAACATTTTGCTAGTCCTCGAGCAAAACATAGAGTAAAATAACATAAATAAATTAACTAAGCCACTTTCGTAGGGATCACGGTTGCATTTAGCATATGCAACAAGCCTTTAAACCCCTAGGTGTCCCTAGTGGACGAGTTGTAGTCTCGTGAGGGTTTACAGCAATGATACCCACAAACATTTTACAAAAGTAAAAAAAGTAATAAAACTAATGCACACAAAAGCAAAAAGACAAGCGAAAAGAGAATAAAGATGTTAGTGACTAATCAGGTGAAACTTCTACTCCAAGTTACTAGTTGTTTTGTTTTATTCTAAATTACCGAATAAGTAAATTCTCCGATTATTTTTACCATTCTTCATATACACATCCAACAAGATATTAATCAACTCATTTTTGCCCACAACAGTCATAAGTGCAGTTGATAAGAGAGTAATATTTTTGTCCTAAATTTCTATCAGATTTCACACCTTTTAGTAGCAATGGAATGATTTTTCTGATTTTTGCTTTGATTTTTTTTTTCTATTTTTTATTTATATACAATATCTTCCATCTATGTAACGAGTGTTGGGTCGGTGGCTCCCAAACCAGTTGGCTTTAGGGCACCAGGTGTTAAGACACCCCTACGGACTTAATTACTCAGATTTCATATATATATATTTTTTACAGCATCTTTGATCCATGTAGCGAGCTTTGGGCCAGTGACTCCCAAACCAGTTGGTTTTAGGGCACTAGGTGTTAAAACACCCTTAAAGACTTAATAACTCGGATCTCAGACGTTTTTTTTTTTTTTTACAACACTGCTTTTTGAGATGCTTCCTCCAATTAAACTAGAGCACTGAATATTACAAACTTTTCAATTTTAACTCATGTCCGTATGTTACTATATATGTTGATAATACATGTCAACTGAGCATATGAAGATCCATTTTAGTCCGTTTTATGGAGAATTCACAAATTAAATAATTCAAAATGAAATAAACAAAAATTAACTTGTTTCAAAAATGGTTTTAGATACGTCTCAGGAGTGGAAACTCCTTACTCAGCTATCTCTTACCAATTTCACCTTTTTAGTCAAAATAAAAACACAAAAACACAAAATATTTTTGTAATTTTTTGAAAATTTTTCAATTTTTTTGTATTTTTTGAAAAAGTTTGGCCTAAAATTAAAAAAAACACACAAACTAAAAAACAAAGTACTGATCAAAAAAATTTGGACTAAATTTAAAAACAACACACAAACTAAAAAACAAAGTACCGATCAACTAATTCCCTCCCCCAAACCTAAATGAGACATTGTCCCCAATGTCTTAAACAGTAAAAGGAGAGTTAAAAGGTCGTACCTGGTTAGCTGAAAATCTGCAGTAATTAAAGGTTAAGATCCAGATTAATCCGACGCCTCTTACCACGATCGTCCTCGGACCAATTTATCTTTGAAAGGATAGGGTCAACTTGTGGTTCATAGGCTATGAGTTGGTCTATTAGATCCGGAGCAGTTCTGGCAGTAAAGAGGAGTTCTTTCACAGGTTTTGACACGAACCCATTTCTCCGAGCATCATCAAGAAACACACAAAGAAAATCATAAAATCCATCAACATTAAACAGTCCAAGCGGTTTCTGGTGTATGTTCAGGTTCGCCCAAGATAGAACTATAAAAATTTCCTCCAGTGTACCCAAGCCACCTGGCAAAGCGATAAAAGCATCAGCACGGTTAATCATTTCTACCAGTCGTTCAGACATACCTGGCACGATCAGTTCCTCTCTGTTTGATGATCCAATAATATTTGCCTCTGCCAAAAGTTTTGGGATGATTCCCAAAACATGACTGCCTCCCTCCTGTACAGCCTTTGAAACGATCCCCATAAGTCCGAGATTGCCTCCGCCATATATTAAGTGCATATTCCTTGCTGCTAAGACTCGACCCAATTCCTGTGCTGCCTCTACGTATTGTGGCTTAGTACCAATACTAGTACCGCAAAACACAGATGTTTTCAACTCGTCTTCTTGAAGTGGCTTCCATTTTTTTTATTTCTTTCTCAAATCTGGATGCCTTCCAAAGTGCAATGCCGAGCTGAATTTATAGTACCTGAAACGGGTGAGTAATAATAGCACTAGTATCTTCCAGAGGAAGCTTATTAGCTAAACAACAAAATGAATCGTGAAAGGTCAAAAAGTCTGGATCATGTCTACGAAAATAAAGATAATTACAACAGAAAAGCAAATCAAAGCAATAATTAAGGCAACGGAATTGTGTACGCAATACGCCACTCGTTTGGTATATAAATCCATTAGGATACGTCTCAAGAATCCATTCCTTATTCAGCCATCGCTAATGAATTAGCTTTCATTTTTGCCAAACACCATTCCTTCTGTCTAAAAATGCTCTGTTTGTGCTTTTCCCTACAAAAATAACACACAAAATTAAAAAAATTTCTACAACATGTATACACAAAATATAAAACAGAAATTACAACAAATTGCATTGGTTGCCTCCCTACTAGCGCTAAATTTTTTGTCTTCAGCCAGAGGTGACTGAAATTCATCTGTTAAGGAGGTTTCAATGTCCTTTTAGATGTCCGATCAAAAACAATCCCGTGAGCATTGCTTTTGAAGGGTCTCTTCCAACGGTAAGGTGGCAAAAAGAGTTTTGTCTTATTCAGTGCTCGTGCCACCTTTTTGCTCCTTGTTATTCCAGTGATTCCTGCAAAGAAAGAAAGAAGATCAGGAGGTCTTATATGGTGCTTGACTTGGAATGGGAGTTCCATTCTGTCAAGCTTCTGGGATCTTTGATTTGTACTCCCCAAAACAGCGATGTTTCTCCTGAATGCTCTGGATTTTTATTAAGGTCAGACATTTGCTCATCCATTTGCTCTGCTTCTTGTTCCACCTTTTCTTCACAGATGTTTTGTAAAATTTTTGTATTCAGCTCTTCATCTGTCATCTGTGAAATACATGCTTCAAAATTGTCAACCTGAGGATGCATAGATATTTCTGACATTAGGTTTTCATCCTCTGATACGACTGGAATGGATGGTTCATATAGATCTTCTTCAAACATCATGGTAAAGCATGCTCCAAGATCTTCATTTTGAGGATTGAAAGTTTGATCCTCCGTTGTTGGTACAGTTGGTACAAATAGATCAGCTTCATCCTCGTCAGAATCTGAATAATAAAAGTCAAATTGAGACTTTGTCGGTTCGGGCTCTTGAACTGATACCTCTGGTTGTTGATACTGCTCACCCTCCTCCTCTGTTAAGGTGTCATTGTGGATCTCTGGGTACTCGAAGGCTTCATCAGTGTCATCTAAAAATGCTTCTTGAGGTATGATGTTCTGGTTTTCTGTTAATTGTCTCATTTGATCTGTCATCCTCTGAAGGATTTCTGATTGTCTCTGAATTTATGCATCTAATTGAGCTTCCCGTTCTTCGAGCCAATCTTTGAGCATGTGAATCTTTGATGGTTCTAATTGTTGATGGAGATCGTAGATAGATGGTGGATAAGATGAAAATTGTGGTTCTGTGAAATATGTTGGTTCTTCGTACCATGAATGATTCCAATAATTATGCCACTCTGAACGGTATATACATTGATCGCTCGGGTGGTTACCATCACATATCATACATCTCCCCATCTCGTTCTATTGAGCAAATGGAGTATTGCTTGGTTCTGGCATCCAGTGATAATTGTTGGGCTGGACAACAGGCCTCAGAAAACCGGATTGTTACTCCCAGATTTGGGGTGTATCTTCTAGTAAAGCATGTGATCTCTCAATCTCCCAATAATGTTCCATTTTTTCAATCACCTGAAAATACAATAAAGAAATAAAAATTACAGATAAAGATAAAGAAAATTAGATACAAGTAAATTGGATAGCTTCAAAATTAATAACTCAAGAAAAAAAAGTCCCCGGCAACGGCGCCAAAAACTTGACCGGCGTAAACACACACGTATAACGCAAGCGCACGTATTGTTCAAGTAGTATAAAAATATCAATCCCACGAGGACTTAATTCCTACTATTGTTATTAATTATTGAATCTTTTTATTTACAGATATCTAATTGAGGGATAAGAGAATGATTGCTTGATTGATTTGGTTGATTGTAGTTTTGCAAAATAAATAAATAAAAAGACAAAAGAAAATACTAAGGAAAATAACAAAAGACACAAAGATCTAGGGTTGTGAATCATTCTAATATCTTTTAAAAGATGAAGTGATTATTTTATGTTTGTGTAATAAATCAGTTTACTAACCTGGAACACTAAATTATGCAAAAGCCTATGTTGATGGTCAGACGCAAATACCCAGTTTAACCCAATTGAACCATATGTCTATATCAACCAAATTATCTGGATTCATTAAGTTTAAGTTCCAATTATGGCTACCCCCGCCCGACAGGTATATTCCTATCCTGTAAGGAAATCTATTAAAGGGTTATTTATCCTGAAGGAAGATCGTGGGCTATTAAGTCTAAGGCTGAAACCTAAAATCTCTATGTCTATTTCATTTTAGATTTACCACATCAATCTTATTGGTGATCAAACAACAAGAAGCATTAAGCTTAAGACTTAATAAGTAAACCTTTAAATTACCCAAACTATAAAATAACCCCTTATAAACCGGTGATATTAGAATTCATCACAACCCCAGATAACTAACACATAATTAGGGCTAGTAACAACTTAAAAGTAAAAGACATAAAGTAAAAATACTGAAAAGTAAAAGACATAAAGTAAAACTGAAAAGTAAAATAAAATAAAATGCTAAGGTAAAAGGAATTACTTTTACTATTTACTATTTTAGATATCTCCCATAAAATAATATATAAACTTGTGATAATATTACCAACCGACCAATCTGGCGGTATCCTTTATTAGTCAGGTTTAAACCATATTAAAATGAATTACCAACCGACCAATCTGGCGGTATCCTTTTTAAGTAAATATTTTAAATAGTGAATATATTATTTTTAAGGGAGATTAATCTAAATAATAATAGTAAAATAATTACCTTTCACCCTAGCTGGGGAAGTTACCTCCTCATGGTAAATAGTAAAAACTGTAAAAGTAAAAAGTAAAAATTAAATTACTATTATAACAAAACGTAATTAAAATTATTTACAAAAACTAAAAACAAAATAAAAAAATACTAAAAACTAAAGAATCTAGAGAGAGAAACTCTCTCTTTACAGAGAATAGAAGAGAGAGAGTGGTACACTGAATTCTGAAATCTCGAGCTCAATTTATAGGCCTCAGTAGGCTTCCAGCGTCGCGACGCCAGGGCCCTCAGCGTCGCTACGCCAGATTTTGTCGATGTGGCACGCTCTGGTTCGCCGGTTTGAAGATTCTGGATAAGCTGATAAGGTGACACGTGGCAGAGTGGTTGGGCTTCAATTATTGTGACACGTGGCGGCTTCTGATTGGTCGCTGAGATTCTTATCCGCCACATGTCAGATAAGGATTAGATACTTAATGATTGATGCTGACGTGGCTGTGACGTGGATGTGACATGGCGGTGACGTGGCGACACGTGGGAAAGAGACTGCCGGCATCGTAGGATTGCGACACGTGGCACTTCCTGATTGGCTGATGATGATGTGGCACGACACGTGGCAATGTTGACTTGCTGACGTGGCTGATGACATGGAGACACGTCAGATGCCACGTGGCACACGTGGCGATGATGACTGTCGGTACCGTAGGATGCTGACACATGGCACGGCGCATGTTAGCAGATCGGCTGTGATGGTGACACATGTCACGGCGTATTTTAGCAAAGCCAACTTTTCTCAGATTCTGATTTGTGGACCCGGCGCACGTTAGCACTGTTCGGCGCATTTTAGGCGTCGCGACGCGGAAGGTCTTTGCGTCGCGACGCTGACAATTTACTAAAATGTCCTTTTTGTCCAATTTTCACTGTTTTGGCCCAAATCACCTCCAGAATGTCCTGAAACTTTATTTATCTACAAAATAACACAAAACACATCAAAACGTTCACAAAACTCAAGAAACTATACAAACTATTAGGTTAAATGAGTGGGAAATAGTGATATAAATACCACTCATCAAAATCCCAGAGATATAGATGTAAACGTCAAATCTCTATAGGGATTATCCAATCGACTATTCTATTAGAAATCTCAAAAAAGAACATTTAGAACTAACTTCTAAATTGTACCACGGGCCCATGGTTTTTATCTGATTGCTAATCAAGTGGACTAACTATGCTCTGATACACAAAACTGACGGATCATATCTCGATACACACAGGACACCCTGAGGATCTATCCACACCCAACGAACAGACGGAGGTCTGATCTAAATAGATTGGTGACGTGACTGCCATCTAAGTGTGGAAGATGTCTCATGCGCCCACAGTGGTATCTCAAGTCGAAGAATCACAAGTGCTACTCAACCCGACAAGATTCTTATTGACATTGGTGTACCATTCATTAAGAATCATCGGTGAGTCGTTCAGTGTTTATCCGCTATAAACACCTACACGTCTATACTAGTCTCCAAGACTTATGGTTCATTGAGAAACCATTGGAATCATATATTCCCGTATACGACATGTACCGATCTCAACGGGTTTACTATACTGACCAATTAGTGTAAACCTTGACCAGGAACAGTTTGAGAATGACAATGTCATGATACAACTCAATGTCAGTTGCGACGGTTTTGCAACTGCACCATTACAAGTCATTTTAAGGTCATTACGTCTTTACCATATTAAAAGATACATTATATTATAGAAACTGCATATATTATTCAAAATAATAATATTTTACATAAGTATTCATAAAGAAATACAACCGGGAATTGGCGCTGTGAGCACCAACCCCAAAAAAAACTCTCACTTGCTCTAGTGCCAATAATGATTGTATCTAATGCCCATCGACTCCATGTGTTTATCAAACAGCTTCGGAGGTATGGCCGTCGTCAGCGAGTATGCTACATTATCTTCACTCGGTACCTTCCACACAATAATATCCCCTCGTGACACAATCTCTCGAATGATGTGGTACTTGCGTTCCATATGTTTCGACTTCTGATGAGCCATCGGTTCCTTTGCTTGCGCAATGGCTCCAGTATTATCACAATATAACGGAATCGCATTCTTGATACTTGGGACAACTCCCAATTCTGTGACAAAGTTCTTTATCCACACAACCTCTTTTGCAGCTTCTGAAGCTGCAATATATTCCGCCTCAGTGGTGGAATCTGCTGTTGATCCCTGTTTGGAACTCTTCCAACAAACTGCACCACCGTTAAGGATAAATACGAATCCAGATGTAGACTTTCTATCATCGGGATCCGATTGGAAATAGGAGTCCGTATACTCGTTAACTTGCAGTTCGTTTCCTCCATAAATTATTAACTTATCCTTAGTACCTTTAAGATACTTGAGGATATGTTTAATGGCCATCCAATGGTCATTACCTGGATTGGACTGATATCTGCTAGTTACGCTAACAGCGAAACTGATATCAGGCCTTGTACATAACATGGCATACATTATGCTACCCAAACACGAAGCATAAGGTTGGTTAGACATTTTAACCTTCCCATCTTCTGTTTGTGGACTCATCTTCTTAGAAAGATGAATCCCATGTCTGAACAGTATGTTTGCTGTCTTACAGTTACCAAAATTATATCGTTCTAAGATCTTATCTATGTACGTTGATTGGGATAACCCAATCAGCCTCCTTTGTCTATCTCTATAGAGTTTTATCCCTAAAACATAGGAAGCTTCTCCCAGGTCCTTCATGGAGAAATTCTTACAGAGGTACGCTTTGACGCTTTGTAACATTCCTAAATCTTTCCCAATGATTAGGATGTCATCAACATATAGGACTAAAAATATGACCATGCTCCCACTGGCCTTCTGATACACACAGGATTCTTCCGAATTCTTGAGAAATCCAGACGATCTAATGATCTCGTCGAATCGAAGATTCCAACTTCGTGAAGCTTGTTTAAGTCCATAAATGGACTTCTTAAGCTTACATACCATACCCGAGTTTTCGCTGGATGCAAAACCTTCCGGCTGTTCCATATAGATTTCTTCATCAAGAAATACATTCAGAAAAGTTATTTTGACATCCATTTGCCAAATCTCGTAGTCATGATACGCAGCTATAGAAAGCAAAATCCGAATAGACTTAAGCATTGCTATTGGCGAAAAAGTTTCATCGTAATCGATGCCAGGTCGCTGCGTGTAACCTTTTGCTACAAGTCGGGCCTTGTAAGTTTCAACCTTACCGTCAGGCCCACGCTTCCTCTTGTAAACCCATTTAAAACTGATAGGAACAATTCCTTCGGGAAGCGGAACCAAGTCCCAAGCTTGATTCTCATGCATTGAGTCTAACTCGGATTTCATGGCACTTTGCCATTTCACGGAGTCGATGTCCAACATCGATTCTCTATAGGTGAAAGGATCAGTCTCTTCAACTAAGAGAACATCTAGACTCTTTTCTTGTATCAAATACAAGCGTTCAGGAGGTCTAGATACCATTTCTGACCTACGGAGTGTGTGTGTTGAAGGTCCTTCATCTACTTGAACTTCAGGTTCCTCCGTTGTTCGTTATTCTCAGGTTGGACTTCATCAAGTTCAACATGTCTATGATTACCACCTTCTGACAAAAATTCTACTTCTAGAAATTTTGTGAAGCGAGCTACGAACACATTTCGATGCTCGGTATCATAGAACAGATATCCCCTCGTATTTGAAGGATATCCGATAAACCTAAACTTTTGCCCTCGAGGAGAAAGCTTATCTTGTTGAGTCACCCTGACATAGGCAGGACAACCCCAAACCTTAATGTAACTAAGATTTGGTCTCTTACCGAACCATATCTCAAATGAAGTCGTAGGAACAGCTTTTGAAGGAATCTTATTCAAAAGATGTGCAGCTGTTAAAAGAGAGTAGCCCCATAAATAATAGGGCAAATCTGTGAAACTCAACATCGATCGGACCATATCCAATAAAGTCTGATTTCTCCTCTCAGATACTTCATTGTGCTGTGGAGTACCTGGAGGAGTATATTGAGCGAGAATCCCATTCTCCTTCATATAATCCATGAACTCACCACTCATATATTCACCACCTCGATCAGATCGAAGGCATTTAATATATTGACCAGATTGTTTTTCTACTTCATTTCGGAACTCTTTGAACTTTTCAAAGGTTTCCGATTTATGTCGCATCAAATACACATAACTGTACCGTGACAAATCATCGGTAAAGGTAACGAAGTACGAATAACCACTGTGAGCAGTCTGACTTAGTGGACCACATACATCAGAATGTACGAGTTCCAGTAAGTTGGTGGCGCGGTGTCCAACACCAGAAAATGAGGCTTTGGTCATCTTACCATGAATACAGGATTCACAAGTTGGATAGGATTCAATGGTAAGATCTGGTATCAAACCATTCCTAACCAATTGGTTAAGGTGTTTAACGCCTTTGTGACCCAGCCGCATGAGCCAAAGTTCAGTATTATTAATTACAGATAAACTACGTTTATTAACTCCAGTATTTAAAATATCTTTTGAATTTTGCAATGTATAATGACCATGCTGGTTTGGACAACAAATGATCTGAATATTACTTTTATCATATAAATACAAAGAACAATTCTTAATATTAATATAAAAGCCTTCTGTATCCAATACAAAAAGTTATATAATGTTAGCTACACATCCAGGCACAAAATGACAGTCATTTAACAAAAGTGTCCCATTCGGCATTGAGATCTCGCATACTCCCACTGCAACTGCATCCAGAGAGTCTCCACTCCCGAATCGCAACTGCATCTCTCTAGGCTTCAGTCTTCTACTTTCCTTCAGCACCTGCAACGAATTGCAAATGTGAATGGGACAAGCAAAATCTAAAATCCAGTTGGATGTAACGGCTTCACAAGCCAAATATATATATCAATAACTGGAAAAATAAATGTACCTGATGTAGATGTTCTCTCCCTCCTCAGATGGGCTATGTAGTCAGGACAGTTCCTTATCCAGTGCCCGACTTTGTTGCAGTGATGTCACTTGTCTTCAGAAGCCCTCTTGGGCTTTGCTATCTTTGTCTGTGGTTGAGGACCAAAACCCTTCTTCTTCTTCCCTTTCTTCTTCTTTCCCTTTGATCCAATCTAGGAAGATGCAGAAAGTGAAGTAGGTCTCGGAGGGCGAGTCGGTACTCCATTCTTGAGGTCCTCTTCCACCGTGAGTAACATCCTATGTAGCTCTTGGTAGGTGCAGACAATCCCATTCATGTTGAAATACATCACAAATTGGCGATAAGAAGCTGGGAGCGAACCAAGAATGACACTCCTACCGAGATTGTCATTCAGAATGAGATTATGTTGCCTCAGTTGATTGATCAAATCGATCATCTGAAGAATATGTGGGCTAACAGTTTTCCCCTCATCCAATCGCGCATGGAACAGTTCCATTGCGACTTTGTGAACAACTACTTGTTCTTGGTTCTCAAACGATTGTCTTAATCATGTCATCATACCATAAGCATCTGGCATGTGATAGTATTGTTTCTTGAGTCCCGGGGAAAGCGAACTTAAGATGTATGATTTAACTCTTAAATATCATCCTTCCATGATTGGAAGACTTCGCGTTCTTCCGGAGTAGCATCCTCTGCCACAGCAAGGGGCAGTGGACCCTCAAGAACATATCCCACCTTCTCGGAGTTGAGGACAATCCTCAAATCCAATTCCCAATCGGCAAAGTTATCAGCGCCTTTTAGTTTGTTCGCATCAAGCATACACGCAAACTGATTTGTGGATGGTGCCGCCATCACAAATCTATCATATAGATCACGAAAAACGGTTAGTAGAAATTTAAGCAGTTTCATATAATATCATAAGCATAAACTAGATCATGGATTTTTAATCTAAAAATGCCCATCCCACTAAACCATGCAATATTGTAATCCCCAAACAGAATACAAAGATTTAATAATTAAATTAAACACAAATAGTGAAAAGTGGATCCCGTGAATATATTTCAGCTCAAAGCAGAGGCACGGTCTCGCCTACGTATATTCATCAGGTAGACAACTCATTTGTCAATCACTCACTAGTGACTCCTGGGTTTCCGGTCCTGGTCATTTCTCGTTGTCGCTGCTAAGGCAGGCCCACAAGGAGACGTACCAAGGTTAAACTCGTCAATGATAAACTCAAGTTACTTGCGTAACCCTGACAGCTATGGCACGTTCAGGATTCCGCTTTCGCTTGAATTTATCTAGTATCTGATATACATCCGGTATAAATAAATCTCTATCGGCTACACCCTCACAGCAGAGGCACGGTCTCAGATGTAGTCACGTAGAAATATTTATAAACTGTATTGACAAGACGGACCACATAACATGCATCAAATACATAATTACATTTAAACCTTATTAATTATTGGTTTTCCGCTAAGTGTCATACACCCTAAATCTAATCAAATTATATTATAACATGCATGTATAATGTCAATAAAACATGATTAAACATTGAATTAAAGGGCTAATCATATTAGGGGGCCTAGAATCAGACTCGCTCTGATACCATTTTGAATGGGTTTTATTACGGAAATCCGGTAACGCATCGGAATAGTGGAAAATCAAAATTTTCCGATTTCAAAACTTTTTCTCGGATTAATCAAATAAACTTATTTATTTTATTATCCAACAATCAAATTATGAAATAAAACACTATAAATCAAATTTATGTGAATTTACCGAATTACCCATAAACTAAGCATTTTGTTTATTTTAATCCGAAATTGTTCGAAACGATTTTGGATGATTCTAAATCATTACATATATGAATTTAACATATCATACATTTTGAAATTCAAATTGCAAAATAAATTTCCAAAAAAATGGCCTAAGGCCGAGAGCCTCCAAAGGGAAATTATTGTGCATTTTGCACTTCTAAAGTTCAAAACACATCAAGGAAAAATCCAATCAACCCAATATTTTATATGTATCAACTACACATCTAAATACACCATATAAATGAAAAGCCCCAAATTTGGAAGTGGTCTTAAACCCTAATTTTTCAATTTCTTCAAATTAGACCAAATTAACAAAAACCAATACTTCAATCATGTTTCTTCCATCCAAATCAAGTCTCAATACAATGAAATAACTTTAGAACAATTCTAGGTCATTTAAGAGTGGGTCAATAACTCTATAATGGCAACAAGGTTTTAAAAAAATGAAAAGAATGTTTACTACAACATTAGCAACATTCTTCCAACTACATACATGCATAACACCTTCATCAAACTTTCAACCATCAAAAGTACAAAGAATAAAGAATAGAAAAACTCAAGAACATCACAAGATGTTGCCAAGAACAAGAGGAACAGTTTTCTCTCTAATAGCAAGTTGGAAATACTTATTTAAATCCAAGCTTTCTTTGATTTTTCCTTTTCTTTCTCTCTAGCTTCTTTTTCTTTCTTTTAATGGAGTGATATGATGGTAAACCCACCAATTTGGCCTTGGCCGAATTTGGTATATACCAAATATCAAAATATCTAATTTTTTGCTTTTTGAAAATCAACTTGCCAACTTGTTAAATAATGATCATTACACTTTAATGATATTTTCAACTTAGTCAACAATTGCAACTTGGTCATTAAAACAAATATCATAAGCTTAAGATATTTATATTTTAATTAATTTAATCATTTAATAATTAATTAATTAATTAATTAAATACAAATATATTAAATATATGTATTATATTTACATTAAATATTTAATACATATATATTATGATATTAGTCAAAAATCTCATTTTGACAATTAATTAATGTGTATTTGAATTAATCAAACATTAAAAGCAAATACACAAAAATTAAGGAAATGACTATCGGGTCCTTACACATGTATTTTACGTTTAACCTTTAAACGATTTTATAAATAATCAATATTATTTATAAATGTTGCCCTAGTGCTCTACGAGCATATTTCATTAGTGAGACTCTCTAGATTCAGGCATATCCGTCACGAAATCCAATTTCGTGTCCATAAGTTATCCACCCGTAAATTATGTCGAACACGGATAAACTCGCTGAATCATACAGGTCGAGGTCATGGAAAATGTATAATTCCTCCGTCACAGGTATCCGGATAAATCCCAGAGATATAGATGTAAACGTCAAATCTCTATAGGGATTATCCAGTCGACTATTCTATTAGCAATCTCAAAAAAGAACATTTAGAACTAACTTCTAAATTGTACCACGGGCCCATGGTTTTTATCTGATTGCTAATCATATGGACTACCTATGCTCTGATACATAGAACTGACGGATCCTATCTCGATACACACAAGACACCCTGAGGATCTATCCACACCCAACGAACAGGCGGAGGTCTGATCTAAATAGATCGGTGACGTGACTGCAATCTAAGTGTGGAAGATGTCTCATACGCCCACAGTGGTATCTCAAGTCGAAGAATCACAAGTGCTACTCAACCCGACAAGATTCTTATTGACGTTGGTGTATCATTCATTAAGAATCTTCGGTGAGTCGTTCAGTGTTTATCCGCTATAAACACCTACACGTCTATACTAGTCTCCAAGACTTATGGTTCATTGAGAAACCATTGGAATCATATATTCTCGTATACGACATGTACCGGTCTCAACGGGTTTACTATACTGACCAAGTAGTGTAAACCTTGACCAGGAACAGTCTGAGAATGACAACGTCATGATACAACTCAATGTCAGTTGCGACGCTTTTGCAACTGCACAATGACTAGTCATTCTAAGGTCATTACGTCTTTACCATATTAAAAGATACATTATATTATAGAAACTGCATATATTATTCAAAATAATAATGTGTTACAAAAGTATTCATAAAGAAATACAACCGGTAATTGGCGCTGTGAGCACCAACCCCAACAAGTGAAGTGTTTGGAGAAGCTTGTGAGGTCTCTAAAATATTTCATTGAGGAGAAATCAAGATTAGATCTTGTAGTGAAGCTTTCTAACATTGGAAACAAGATTGGATCTTGGAGTCAAGCTTGCACACCT
Organism: Zanthoxylum bungeanum; assembly: GCA_019454045.1. Lineage (NCBI taxonomy): Eukaryota > Viridiplantae > Streptophyta > Magnoliopsida > Sapindales > Rutaceae > Zanthoxylum > Zanthoxylum bungeanum. The sequence goes on from SKCR01022891.1 coordinate 92,586, forward strand.
TGGAGATTCTCCAACAATTTCAACAAATGAGAAGTAGATTGGATCTTGCATCAAGCTTACTAGGTAATGTTTGATCTTCTTCTAAGCTATATTCATTTGTTTATTAGATGCATGATCACATAGCTTAATGTTGAAATAAGACTAATCAATTGTGTTAGAATACTTTAGAAGTATAAACACAACATGCTTGTAATTAAGTCAAAGATGTTCATGTTGGATATGGAATTATTAATAAGAGTTTGGAACTCTAGATTAAAGCTTAGAGTTATGGCTACCATTCTAGATTTACTTGACCACATTTAGGTGAACTAGAATTGTTCATGAAACATTTCTAATTGGGATTCTAAAATGGTTCATGATTAGATTCGAACAAATGCATATAAGTATTTAGAATACATGTATGATAGTTGTAAAACATGTGTTGATGGTAGTTATGAAGTTAAAATTGGATTTTAAGTGTATTTGAAGTATTGGGAGAAAATTGGAAGTGTTTCGTAATGTTTTGAAATGAAAAATCCCTCACTGTCTGATCTGCGTCGCGACACAAACCCTTTTGTGTCGCGACGCGTCGCCGTTTTTCAAAAACATGCTCTCGGCATTTTGGGTTGCGTCACGACTCGACTCCCGGACCTGATTCATACTAAAACTTGTTTTTCTCCGTTCCGGAGCTTTCGGACTCAGATTGGGTCCCCGTTTTTTCCTACGAACTTGTATCGAAATGTAGTTTTACATAAAAATATTTTAAAATACACTTATCCTTGATATCTATGGGTTAGCCTCATTTCCGCTGCCCGGGGCACCAATTCGACCCTAGGGGTTCCACAACTTTCCCAATAGAACTTGATCCTAATGAGTTTGATTCATGATAATTATCATAGACATATAGGTAATTGAACTGAATTGGTCGTTTCTACTCAACCATCGACATAGTCATGTAGATAATTTCGTGTTGTAGGTTAATAATTAATAATTGTCACTCAAATATGGGAAAATTGCATAATACATTAAACATGATTAGTGAAGTTGCAACCCTAAATTCTTTCTCGCATAGGCTTTTCAATTTTTAAAATTTCAATTTTTAAATTTGCTTATTTTAAATTAATCGTCAAAACACTTTTTTTAATTTATTTGCTTAGTTAAAAGTAATATTAATCTAGTTTTAGTATTCAGTATGATTAATAGTGATTCCTCAAGAGATTGATATTTCACTATATTACTTGTTTGATCTGCGCGCTTGCATATTATACAAAATCACTATCAATGAATCATGGAGGGACTTCATCCCTTTTGGACTCAAGAAGCGTCACCCTTTGTATGGTAGAAACCACATGCTTCACATACCAAATGTTACCTATTCGCTTAACGATCTTATTCTCTCCTAATTAGGGGCCTATAAATTTTGATCAAACTCACTAACCTGATCTTACCCCATAGGACATGTAAGATCACAGATTTTTAAAAAATTGGGTAGGTGATGAATTTTTATAAATTTACCCCTAAATTTTTAATATCTTAATAGTTATCCATAATATTTATTTATTATTTTTAAATTTTGACTCATAAATATTTAATTTGTGTCCATGTCTTTAACCCAACCCAACTTGACAAGTTTCTTCCAAATTTTTCAAGTTTAAGTTAGTCTTTTCCTTTAATCTGATTGCATTGGTTTAAAATATTGTGGCCCGACCAGACCCGACTTAGCAAATGAGCACCCCTACTCCTAATAGTAAACATATTTAGAATTCGAGCCTTGAGTGGATTCAACTTAAATGGCAATGAGGCTACCAAACACCTTAAATTTTCTTCTCTATTTTAAAATGATCAAACCCACCATGCATAAACCAATAAATAAGAGTCCCAAAAAAAAGTAAAAAAAAAAAAAAAGATACCAACTTCTCCAATTTGTACAATAAATTGAGATGCCATTGAAACAATCATGACATAACTTAACAGAAAAGTTAGCTTGGAGATGAAGAAAACTAGTGCAAAAGCAATTATCTTTTTGTTTCTGTCCGTTATGGCATTGCTTGGTGCCACTGTAGCAGCAGGAAGAGATGGGCCAATGATTATGAAAGATGACCTGTACAATCATCAGCTTTTCTTGGGTTGACCATTTGGTTTGGGGCCGTTGCCGTTGCCGTTTCTGTTTCCGTTTCCGTTCGCTTCTTGAAGCCTGGAATATTTGACCTCTTTCCCAGGCTCACTGTCACTGCAGTCCCAAAAGGTGATGCTGGAGATGGTGCCAGTATCCAATCTCCATGATCATCATCACATGCATATACTGGTCTTAATAAATTTCAAGGAAATGAGAACTTCTTTAATGTTTCCTTTCTCCTACATTTCATCAGTAGCTCTAAGTTAGATTTTAATGTCTTTTCCGTTCCAAATAGGGATCCAGTGCTGATCAGTAGTAAATTTATTGCCAAGAACTTCAAGTCTCCAAGATCTCTCACTTTGAATCTGTTTCATATAAGTTTTTTTTTTTTTTTTAATGTTCCAACACTTTAAACTGGTGATGAATTTTTTAGCCTAGGTACAGCATTAGAAGCAGCCAGCACTTATAACATCCATGTGATGATCCAGAACTTCCATAGAATCCACAAGAAATTTGAAATATAATACTAAACAAAGACAGAAATTGCATAAGAAGCAGCGTCTCCAATTGCAATAACAGATTCAAGTGAAATCAGTACATGTTAGAAGTAAAATTGAATATGGAGAGGAGAGAACACACAATAATTCAAACAAAAGATCAGAAGATATTAAATATAAAAATGAAGTTAAACTGATTTTCCCAAAATCCTTACCTCCTTTATCCCCTTCGGGAACCTTGCATTCAGACTTTAGACAATATTGATTTAGGTAGGAGCCCCAACCCACTATCTTCATTTTTGGATTGCGATAGCAGGTATGCCTTACTTGAACTATAATACCTTCAAGAAAAATCACCCATTCCGCAATGATCCCAATAAAAGAAATTACAAACTGCTTTAGATAAATGTATTCAATTGTCACAAGTCTGATATTCCTTTTTTAATGCCAAACATCAAATGTTTTGTTTTTATATTTTTTACTTCATATGGAGAAAGGAAATCACCCTCAGCCTAATGTCTTGTTACCTCCCTGGCACAGAAAACTAGAAGCTCTAGAAAGGGTGTGAAATGTGATTGATGAAGTAGAAAGATTTCTAAACACTCTAAATAATATCACCAAAGAAACTACACGTATAAGCCTTAACCGAACAACATTCTGTTGAATCAAAAGGCTGCAATTTCTTCCCAGACTATATTCAAAATTCAAAATCAACTCATGGAAAGAATTTAACATGCAAATACAGTGGAGACAATGTCAACAAAGTAAATGGTAAATTCATCCGAGTTTAAGCTTAAAATGACAAGAGTACTTCCAGAAATCCCTTCAAAATGAAAAATTCTTTACCTAAAAAGCATAGCAAGATGCATGAATCAAAAAAACTAAACACTGGAGTCTATTGCAACAATTCAAATGATCTATTATAATTTCAAACTACTTAAAGGAGTAAAATCAACTAAACCGGCCTCTATTCTGGTGGAGATGTCGGGATTTCATGGATACCCATAATGCCATACCTCTTTCACACAATAACATTGGAGTGAGAAGGAACATTGAAACTACAAACTCTGTTAGTTTGATGACACACTAAGTTATATAAGAGCAGTTCTAAATATTAACATATAATAGTTTTAACTTAGTCTAGATGTGATACAAGAATTTGAACCAATTCAGTTAGATGCTAAATTACAATAGAGGAACAATCACAGAAGAAAAAGCAATCATTTATTGAATAACATCACAAATGATTTCTCATTTATGAATTATTCCAAACACGCTATGAAAGGGGAAATGTTACAAGTAACAAACAACTGTTCTCTTCATAATAACATATCAAAGTTAAACACCTATAGATCAAGATACTATGTAAAACTACACATCAGATCTTCTCAGTCAATCTGACCATAAAAGAATTAACTGCACCTCTATCTAAGATGATCCATGAAGATTCAAAGAGCTCGTGGAAGAACTCCACTCCAATATCTGTAGCTGCATTTCTGAAGGCAACCCCAAATGCATTTCCTTGAAGGGCCCCAAGTCGAGGCTTCCCACAAACCCCAACAACCAATACTTTATTTGGTTCTTGCAATAAGCAAGCACATAGCAAAGGTTTCATTCTAGCTCCTTTCTCTCTCAACGCATCCATTAAAAAATAGCAGAATTTAGTTAAAGCCTGAGGGTACCCCAAAAACTTGGTATCCACTGAATCTTCAAGCTTCACCCACCTGAATTTCCTTCCACTTCTAATAGCACCACTCTTTGTGATGGCTGCACTTCCCTGCCTAAGAATCGCTCTTTGTACCTTAATTGCCTGCTGCATTCCAGATTTCAACTTATTAAGATTGTTCAATGATAATGCATCATATGCCACCCCAAATTGCTTTGAAGCACAAGAGCCATCCGAGTTTACAAATGACTCAAGCAATGCAGTAACTCCATACACCACATCTGCTGCAGATACCCTTGAGCTGTAACCATGTAGCCTCAAGAAACTCCGGTAATAGAAATCAGTAAGCCCATACTCAGGTAGAAACCTTTCAAATTCATCCTTCATCTTCCGTTTTACTTCAAGATTCATGTATTGAAACTTTTGCTGGCAATCCACAAGTGCAAATCCCATTCTAGCAAGAAGAAGCTTAAGCTTTTTCATCCCATTGTCACTCCATGTCTTCAATTTAGTTGCAATATACGAAGAGCACAACATTGAATCAAATAAATTCCACTCCTGCAACAGCATAAGTCTTGGTTCATCTTCATACACAATCCTTGCAGACTCAGGTGCTCGAATCTTTGTCCCATCTTTGAGTGTCACTGAAGTAACAGCATCTAAATTCCCTGAACTATTAATATGCTGCTCGAGCTCCATAACTCCAGCTTGGTACCTCTCATCCGTCAACCTTTCATGCACAAACTGATCAGTCAACGAAACACAAGCCAACCAAAGCAACTCATTTGTATTTTTCCTCAAAGAATGAGACAAATCATACATCAAACACCCAGATGGCTTACCATGAAAAGTACCCATTCCATAATACTCCCTCTTCATTCTCTTAAAAACCTTTTCTGGGTCCTCCCCACTTTCTAAATCAACCCTTCTTCGCTTCTTTGACCTACCCTCATTCTCCTCTCCCTCACTTTCACTGTCATCTTCCTCATCACTAGCTGAATCCTCACCATCTATCCCCAAATCACATGCATTAGCCAAAGCCGAAACATTAAAATCATAAGCCAAATCAGCCTGCTGCTCATCATCTGGCGTGTACAACACTACCACATTATCATTCCCATCACTCAAATTATGCAAATGAATCGGCCGGTGACTATCAACCACAAAAACACGAGCCTTAGGGCCTAAATTAAGAACCCTTTTCAAGTCTCGGTGAGAACCCCAATTAATCAATAGAATCGAAATCCCAGTTTCAGAATATGAATTCAAATTGTGACCCGCATATTTATGAATTTCTTGGAAAGAAGAAACCGGATAACAAGCATAACGGACTGAATCGGACTCGAGAACATGTAGAATAACTTTTAGTGCACAGAGTGAGTCCACGTCAGATGTTGAAGGGAATATTAAAAGAGGCGAGTCAGATGACGCCATGGCCGATTCACGAAGCCGCGTATAGAACAAATCTATCTTTTTCTCTCTAACCATGATTATACGATTGCTCAATTGAAAGGAGAAATTTTAAAACAAAATCTAAAAACCCTAATAAAAATTTGACTACATAATACCTCAAATTCAACAAAAATCTCCCTAAAAATTGTGAAATTGCAAACAAACCAAGAATCAATAAGCTGCCCACGATATCAATTTTACAATTTGAGAAAATTGGAGGGAGAGATTGGAGTATGAGTACCTGGTATTCGTGGAATCCGAACGGGAATTAGGATACCCCTATTCTGGTTTAAGCTTTGTTTGATGAATAGATCTGTGTGAGGGGATTTGCCTTCGCTTTTGATTTGATTTTAAATTGGAGATATTTGTGCGAAATCTTTAAATTTTAAGATTGGCCGCCAAGTTTTGGCGCTATTGAGGAGGAAGTAAACATTCTACGCGGGCGATCACACTGCAAACTGTATCAGTGTGCAGATAAGATTGATAATTAACGGTCTGGATGCATTTGTTTCCGGAATAATAACCCTAATTTTTTAATATTATGTTTTCCTCTATCTCATGTGGGCCCACTCAGCTTTCACTTTAAAATTTTGTACAAATTTAACAATATTGATTTTTTTTTTATATTATATGATAATGGGAATTGTACGATGAGGAGAATTAAGGGTGGCAGAAAAGCTCGAGCCCGGTCCGGGTCGGGCCTTATACTTAAAAGTCTGGCTCGGGTTAGGACCTGAGCCGGACTTAGTAATTTTGGTTCGGGATGAAACTTTCGATTTATTTGTGAATTGTGTTTGCATATAGTGTGAATGTATTTTGTATTTATATGTTTTTAATTTTTTTTAAAAAGGGGTCAAGAAAACCACGGGGCTGAGCCCGCCCCGGCCCGGAAGACACCCGGGCCGGATTTTTCCCGGGTCCGGGCTTTTTTCCTTGCTGGGCTCGGACCGAGCTTATCAAAGCCCGGGTCCGGCCCGGCCCATTGCAACCCTTAAGGAGAATGCGACTTCCACCTCATGTTTATAATATTTAGAGAAAAGGATATATACCCTCAATGGATAAATGTATCTTCTTATTTTTGAAAATAGATATTTACACCTTAAAATTCGATAAAATGACATATACACCTATAGAATTTTGTATAAAATAATATTTACACTCCAAAATTGCGTTCAATAGCTAAAAAAATTAACATCATAAATTATGTTATCAAATTAAAATATTTACCGTTTTATGAAACTTTGGGGGTATATGTCCTTTTACTAAATTTTAAGATGCATATGTTCATTTTCGAAATTAAGGAGGTATGTGTTTATCCATTATATAAAGTTTCGTAAGAAAAATATTTACACCCTAAAATTTCGTTCAGTAGTTACAAAACTAACATTATAAATTATGTTATCAAATTAAAGTATTTACAGTTATCGCCCCACTTCTCCCAAAAAATTTTTTAAAAAAAAAATTATCATTTTTAATGAAATTTTGGGATGTGTCTGTCTCTTTTACGAAACTTTGAGAGTGTATATGCCATTTTGTTAAATTTTGAGGATGTATATATCATTTTACCTAATATTTATAACTAATCTATTTTGTTTTCATAATATTTCAATACTCATGTTTTCATCCATTTGGATACTTATGAAAGCAATATCACAATCATCTAAATTCAATACGATTAGGATTCAATGTAAATTAGTAAATAGCAAGTTTGCAACACAATGATAAATGCCCCTTTTGGTTTAGTTATTTGCAGTTGTGGATAGTATAGTTATAGTGTAGAATAGAAGTTTAAGTCATTTAACCTCATAGTGACCAATAATAATAATAATAATAATAATAATAATAATAATTTATCACTATATTTTTTCCTGAATTATTATTTATTAAAGATGTTCATTTTGCGTGATGGATTAGGTCAATATTTTTGTTGACCAATGTCAAAGCAAAATCCTAACTTGAATCCCAAAAAATGAAGAAGAGATCCACAATTACTTGGGTTGGCGGTAGGGGTGTGCATCGGTCGGTTCGGTCGGTTAATCCTTGATTTTTTAATCGTAACCGAAATTTTCGATTAAATAAAAGTGTGACCGATTTAATCAATTTATGACACATAACCATTAACCAATTAACCATTATATTTCGATCGGTTATGGTTAATTCGGTTATTAACCAATCCAATAAATTAAAATTTAATATTTTTTATAATTTTTAATTAGTAAAATTATATATGATGTAGGTCGGTTCTACCGATTTTTTCGGAACGTTTCAACCAGTCGAACCACTGACGCATTAAATTTTTTGGAGCACTAATTCGATCACATATCCGATTCTAAAAATATCGATTCTAACTAACATTTGATTAAATATATCTATATTTAATTACATGCGAGGGAAATATTTTTTAAACAATCGATGATTGTCACGGCCTCAGATTTCCTTCCAAACCTGCCATGTTAGAAATTTTAAGGGTCACGAATCCACCACGATGCAAAATCTACACATTTGAAATTTTATGTATTTTTACCTTTAAATTCTTGAGAGAAATTAAAAAGAGTCAAAATCAAGCTGTTAATGTAGCTTGTCATTTGAATTTTATCAATTTTATTTTCGGGTAGTATTATCAAATCAATATAACTACAACCAATTGAGAGTTTACATGCAGACTATCTTAATTCTAAAAAATTAAAGGATTCACACACGCTAATATATATATATGGTTTAATTTTGGTTAATCGGTCTGTTCGGTTATACGAATCTCATAACCGTAACCGAACCGAATAACCGAAAAAGTTAAAAACTTTAACCGTAATAACCGATTTAACCGAATTAACCGAACCGAAATAAAAAAAAATGGGTCGGAACGGTTCGATTAATCGGTTAAAACCGATTAATGCACACCCCTAGTTGGCGGGTCATAAAAAAGAACTTGTTTCATCAAATTAAAGATTCAAGTGTCAAAACTTAAAAATAATAAATAAATATTATAGGTAATTGTTAAATTATTAAAGTTATAGAAAACTCATGTTAGTTAAACACGAGACTTGAACCACCAAATGCAGGTCGGGTTTTTTCTACCCAAAAATAATTTAAAAAAAAAATTCAAATTCCACTATTCCTGGTCGAGTCAACCCTTAATATTTTCTGAATTTATTTCATTGCTAGAAATTCTAAATTTAATATCGATGCCATTTTTAATAGAGGTCATCATCGATTCCGAATTTACTCTAAACCGATTAGAACCGAAACAACAGATAGATTCATGAATCAATATTGATTAAGGTAGGTTCAGATTCGGATTCAGATTCTATATATTGTGGAACTAGAATCAAATCGAGTTTTACATGTGTTATTCGAACTCGGTTCGTTAAAAAAATATTCTGATCGGCTCGACTCGAATTTGATTATTAACAATTCGGCCATAATCGTGTCCGAATACGGGTCTGGATGATTCCGGACCCTCACCCTACTTTTTATTAGGGTGTGTATGAGGTTGCATATTTTTTATTGTTAACTGTGGAGCTTTTTCAAGAAAAAAAAACAGTGAAGGAAGATACGGATCCCGGGTCCGGATCCGGATGAGTTTTCCCGGTTCCGGATCCGGGACGTCAGAAATACATCCGGATCCGGATCCGGATTTTGCCAACCCTTATTCTACCCAGGTCAGATATCTTCTTTTACCCACCCCTAATTTTTAAAAAAGCAAAAACAAACCGTAGATATAAACGATTGGAGATATTTTAACTCATATTTTTTACTTAAATTTTAGACTTCAAAATCTATGTCATTAATTACGCGAATCCAATGGTAGATATTTAAAATTAAAATAGCAGTTTAATGATCCACCATTAAATAGATGTTGATGTCTAGATTTAAGTTTAAAAAATAAATTAAAATATTCCTACCCAATACAAATACTAGCAAATACACGTAGAATAAAAGAATTTATAAAATGACCAAATATGACTGATTGCTTACATTGGAAGTTAAATAATAAAATGCAGTGAAAATCTTTTGCCACCAAAAGACTGTTTATTATCACAAAAATCACACTACTAAAGATGCAACAATGAACTTGAAAATAAGTTACTCTTTCATGGATAGAGCCTTCAAAGTATTTACAAGTCGCATTCACCTCCTCATCGATAAATTTGAAGACTTTGCTTGTTTTATTATTTGCCCCAAGGAAAACAACAACTCTGAAAATTGATGACATAACACGAATGAATAAATCGTAAGATCATAAGGAAACTAAGAAATGCTATGAGTGCCTGCCTATGTGCTTGCTTCGTGGGAAGTAGAAGTTGATATTAGCATACCTTGACGCTGTCGTTGTTAGTTGGCCTATGAAAGTTTCGTTGAGGGGATGGAGTTGGCATTCCTGGTGCTCTCCCTGCAGTATTTTTCTCCTCGCGCACTTTGTTAAAAATGTGAGTGTAACCATCAGCTGATGAAGGGTTATTCTCATCCCAGGCCCCAAATTTGGGAACTGCAGCTCCTCTATCAGGCTGTCACAACAGAAACCACAGACAGGAACAAGATTTAAAATAAAGACTAATAGAGTTATACAAGACACGAGGAAGAAGAAAGTTTTGCACTATATTAGAACATTTGGGCTTCTTTTCAAGCACCAGCCATTACTAAGAAAATAAGAAAACAATTGTCAAGAAACAAATCTCATCTAGGTTGGAAATACAACATAATATGGCAATGGAATTTCAAAAAAATGATGCTAAATGGCCAACCACTTCTGCATCAATGGTTATTCTTAAAGCTGCATTTTTAGCAAATAACCAACCAACCACTCCCTTCTCTTCTCTCAGCTCGCACTTTGTTAAATATGTGATTATATCCATCCGCTGATGCGGAATTCTCATTCCAATCACTAAATTTAGTAACTGCAGTTCCTCTATCAGGCTATCACAAGAGAAACCAAATAGTCAAAGCACAAAGAGATATTAATAAAGACTAGCGGATTTATTCAAGAAAAGAATAAAAAGGTGAAAGTTTTGCATTGACCCTGTTATAGAGACGTAACTAAGAAACTTAAAACGGCTTCTAGTTGTCATGAAAGAAATTTCGTATAGATGGAGAGCATAACATAACAAGGAAACAGACTTCAAAAAAGTAGAGTAAATGGCCGAGCATGAGAACTAGACAAGAGTGTCAGTTAAATGAATTTTATAAGAAATTACTTCATGGAGAAACAGGAACCGAAGTTGGGGTTCTGGTAGACTTGCTTTAGAAGGCAACTCATTTCAAAAATACAGACTCAAATCTAAATTAAAATGATACTGTACAAGGGAGAAACTTTACACTTTCATCGCCTCTTGGGGTTGGCCTCATTCGAGATCTTCCGGGAGTACCATGACTATTTTTATACACACTCTTTCCTTCCCATGAAGGAGAGGATGAATCCACACCACCTCTTCCTGGGGTTCGTGCCTGGTTGTGCAGAGGGGAGCGTTCAAAGCTGTTCTCTGAACCTACACTGTTTCTTACAGGCTTCTTGTAAGTTTCAGCAGAACTTACTACACGACCTGCTCGTTGATGAGCAGACTCAGTGGCAGCTTTTCGGCTCATATCATCATGGCGTGCTGGAGAGTTTCTGAACTGTCTGAGATCACCATCTTCTCTGTTCCTTCGGTTCTCATATGTTGTTCTAACTGCTTCTTGATCCAGTGGTTTCCCTGGTTCAGCTTTGGACTTGGAAGGAGCAGGAGCTTCGTTATCAGAAAATAACTCTGGGTTCTCCTCGGGATCATTTGGATTGATCATCTTCCCCCCAGTCCGACCCTTCCTGGCCTTATCAAAGTACATTGTGTAAGGAACATTCTCTTCATTTTCCCAGTTTCCGAATTTCGGTACACTCGATCGTTGCTGCCACAATACAAAAGCATGTTATATTTCAGCCAAATTGTCGCAATAATTACAAGCCATTTTCATCTCTGAATATTTTTTTTCCAGTTCATCTACGACTCTGCATACAATCAAGAAGCAGCAAAGTGTAATTTCTCGAATTCTCTTTTATCAAGGGGGACAAGAGATTCTTAAAATTAGTAAGATAAAAGAGATAAGGGCCAATTTCGCAGAGGAAACATTATACTTCAGCAACCAAAAGCCAAAAAGTATACTAATTGATAAATTTGTAGCAGAATATGTCCCACACTCTCTTTGTCCATTTGCTTCGCATTATAGCACGATAAAATTTATTTTCAAGAAATAAAAGCATAAAAATTAACAAAATACAATAACAAAGTTGGTAATAATCAAAAGGCAAACTGTCCCCCCAATTACGGAAGCAAGAAGCAGCCAAATTACAAAAACAATTCAACACCATTATTGAACTTCATTTGCATTAGGAACTAATTAAAAGAGTAAGTAAATCAATGAGATCTAATAAACAACTATTTAGAACTCATCTTTTTCCTATCCCTTCAATTTCCAAAATAATTCAAACCCATAAACAAAGTGAAACCCAGATCACCAAAACATCCAACCTGCTCATATATCTTCAGAAACTCAAGAGAGAAAAAAAACAAAACGACATGTAGTTACTTCAGTTTCATCTCTTCTGACCAAATCAAAACGACAAAGAGAACATTTAAAAAATAAAATAAAATTCTCACAACACAAATGTAATAAAACTTGAAAAAATAAAAAGCTAAAACAGCAAGAAAGGAGGAGCTTACCGCCATAAATTTTTAACCGAAACTTGTAAGTTTGGTGATCAAAACAAAACTACAAAAGCTTTTTAAGCTCTTAATACAAAACCGTTCAAACAAAACACAACAAGAACAGAAGAGAGAGAAACAGAGCTTCAGTTTTAAAGAGTTTTAAAATGGCGAATAAAAATATTAGTAGAAATCGAAGGTAATCAACCATTGACTGGTAAACTTTGACCTTTTCAATTGTCACCGACACAATGGAAACGTGAGAGTGAGATATAAAAAAAATTAATTGCTCAAATAAATAAACTCCTCCGATTGAATTAACTCTGGAATTATAATATTATATAATTGTCATAAACAAAATTTAGAAGAAAAAAATTAAACACTTTTTATATAAGACAAGTGGCTGTCACACAATGTTACCGTTTTGACGTAGAAGTATCAGAAATTAAGAATTAATTAATTAAATGCCGAAATACTGGTCCAATAAAATGAGAGAGGGGGGGGGGGGGGGGGACAGCCCTTTTTTTTAAAAGACTTTTTAAAAAAAAAAAGAGTAGTTGGTTGATGGGGTCAGACGTTAGAGTTAACGGCGTGAATTGTTAATGGCGCTGACAGACAGCTGACTATGAAAATCTGCGCACGTCGCTCTATATCTCTGTTTCTGTCGCAACACGTCTATGGATTCGTGCATATATTTGGGTTCTAATTTCTTCTCATCTAAAATAAACAAAATCTTGTTGAAATTATCCCAAAATTGAGAGAATGATATGATTTGCATTACCCATAAAAAGTGATACCCAAGGATATCACATACCATTGGGTATCAAAGTTGTATATTCAATATAATTTTGAGCATTGAACATGTAACTTTCAGTATTAAACATCTAAATTTTATCAATAAACATAAAAAAATTTAAAAACATAAAATTAATTTCATGTTTATTGGTAGAAATTGCATTTTAATGCTCAAAGTTGCATTGAACATGCAACTTTGAATCCAATGGTATTTGATACCCTTGGGTATCATAGCATTCATAAAAAAAATGTCATTACACCTTCTATTTATTGTTTTATTTTAGAAAAATATGTTAGATAGTTAGTGATTAAGTTATGAGAAGATGAGAAAAGATAAATGAATCTCACGTCTAAAAACTACAAAAGAAAATAAGTGTTTAAATACATTTATTGCATCAATTTGATTCAAATTGATTGGTGGGAATTTTGGAGGGAAACATAAATTTGGCTATGAATTAAATACTATATATATAGTCTAAAATTAATTAACAATTAATCATTTTTTTATGATTTTCGAAATTTATTAATTTTAATTTTTGAATTTCTGTTAACTGTTATATAACAGTTGATTTGAAAGGAAGTGTCACTTGCCAACAAATTGTTTCAAATAAAAGATGTTCATTGCCAAAGGATATTTAATATATATAAATACTTGTAAAACTCCACAATTCGAAATATCAGAAAATCATTCTCTCTTCCTCTAAACTTCTTAAAACGTTCTTGAGGAAATTCCAGATATATTATCTTGAATTTCTGGTTAGGCTTTGTAGAAATCCTGGAGGGATACTGCCATAAACCAGCAGCACTTGTAGTGGAGGCATTAATTCTTTAAGGATAATGACTACACTATCAAAGCCAATTTTTCATATTCTGTAATTTGCTTCTGTTTTATTATTTTTCCTAACAAAATATTTAAGGAACATACATAACATTTCAAAAGAGACATCAGACTCCTTAATATAATTTATTTGTTTAAAAATTTAATTATTATTATATTATTATTATTTTTATATAATAATTATATAAGAGAATGCATAATAAATATATTAAATTATAATAAAAGTTATTATTGGATGAAGATCTACATATCTTTTGAAAAACACTCAGTTTTTATGTCTCTTTCTTTAAGGCTCCTGACACGCTCAAAAATTTGGTTCTTTACTCCCAAGTATAAGAGTGTTGAATTAATAAAATAACCTGATAAGACAGGGGTCGATCCACATGGAATATATTTAATAAAATAAAATAATAATTTGAGTGAAAAATAAAAAAATTTGAATTGTTTAAAGGGATTGAAAATTTTAAATTTAAACTGCAACAATAAAATAAAATAATGGGGCTAGAGAATCCACTTTTAATATTTCAAATTTAGAAATCTCACTTTTTTATAATAAATAAATTGTCATTATTACCAATTATTTATTTCAGGAATTAATTATACCAAAACAAATAAAACCAACCATATAGGCGGTAGTAACTTTATCTATAATAAGTCCAGTTAGGTACTCAATTATGCCAAATAAATAAAACCAACCATATAGGTGGTCACAAAGTTTCTCAATAATTAATCCAGAATTAAATTAAATATTAGGTAATAATAACAATTTATTTATTATAAAAAATGATATTTCTAAATTTGAAATATTAAAAGTAGATCATCTAGCCCCAATATTTTATTTTATTATTACAGCTTAAATTAAAATTTTCAATCCATTCAAACAATTCAATCTTTTTATTTTTTCACTCAAATTGTTATTGTTCGACGTAAATTCGGAATTTACAAGTGGTGGGACCCACTTGACTTACATCACAAGTTTGACATGTGATGGAAGTTGTTTTAGCTTGAGTGTAAAACTTGCTTTACTTGTTTTTTACTCAACACACTTTGTATTTGTTTATTCATTTTTTGAATAAATAATACCAAATCTTGGATTTGGTATATCATGTTTTTGATTTTAGAAGTCAAACAAAACACAACACAACACAAAAATTTACAACATCTCTCTCTCAACCACCAAAGCCGAGAACCTCTCTTCTCCCCTTAGAAATTTTGTTTCAAAATTTTTTCTTGCTAGCACATCAATGGAGTCTACAAAGGTGTTAGGGAAACCATCCATTGAGTTTGAAATTCATTCACCAAGCTTGGAGCTCAACATACAATCAAAGAGAGGAGCTTGGAGCAATTCTAAATGAGGCAAATTTTTGTTATCAACACATCCACAAAACCGATCAAAGTGAGTATAATTTCCGCTATCTTACTTTGTGTATTCACATGTTTTATGTTTATTAGATCTTTGGCATTGTTCTTAGAGAACCCAACAATAGTATCAGAGCCAGGTTAAGCATGAAATTGATTAGGGTTCATAACCTTGAATTTGGGTATTTTTGCTTGCAGCATGATTTTATCAAATTGATTGTTTGAGTATGCTTAGATTATAATAACTTAGAGTTATGCATGATTAATTTTATGAAAAATTGATTAAATTAATTTTCCCCAAATTTTATGGCTTGGCCGAATTGATGGAGCCATAATGTCATGGTGATTTTTTGAATTTTAGACCATTGGATGTGTTTAAAATGCATGAGTATATTGATTTGTGATTTAATTGGATTGAAATCAAAATCGAATATAAAATGCTCGTATTGTCGTGACTTAAAGAGCATGTGTATGAGTTGATTTTGCTTCAATTGTGTTGGATATGTATTGAAAATAATAAAGCATGATTAATTAATTAAATTGGTGTTTTGGAAATGTTAATTTAACTAATTAATTATGGCTATACACTTTAATTAAATAAATTGTGATATTTGGAATATTAGAATTTAATTAATTAGGCTTAAATTGGAATTGGGCTAAAATTGTTATATTTGGGCCTTATGGACTTGGTTGGGCCAAGTTGGTTTAGGACAATTGGATTGGATCCAAATTGGGCCTAAAACCATTCCATAAAGTCCAATATATAATTAATGGGCCTTTTAAATATTTAATTGGGCCGAAATTAATTTTATGGCAATAGGGTGATTCCTTTATTGGGTCTTTGCATTTGGGTTTGACCCATATGGCCAAAGCCCATGCCTTATGAATTAATTAAAAGTCCATTGGACTTTAATTAAATTGACATTGGATGTTAATTGGGCCTTTAAGACCCATTAAGATTGGATTTAGAATCTAAGTCTAAAAGGCACATAATTAAGTGTAATTATTTAATTTGGAATTAAATATGAATTAGTATTGAATACAAATTAAATTGGATTTAAAATTGTAGTTCGATATAATTCAAGAATACGCACTTTGAGTACTTATTCTTAAACGAGTTAGACTCGCGCAAATCAAATCGTTGTTTGAATATTGGATGATCATTTAATTCAAAGATTAATTAATTGGATTGATTGAATAACATGCTTTGTGTGAATACATGGATGTATTGTATGAATAATGTATATCAGATGGATATTAGATGGGTGAGGGCAATTTTGGAAAATATTGTAATAAATTTAGAATTTATTAAATTGGACATGCGTGTCCAGCCTTTATCTCTTAACTATTTGTAATTCTCTTCTCACCAATTCCCCTCAATGTAAATGAGGTTTCTTTAGAAGTATTATATAATTGGGTAGAAGTTAGAATTGTGCTAGCCGGGAGAGGAAATATAGAGATTTATTTTAGGAACAATTTGTTAAATATACATCCGCATATCATTATTATTTTATTCGCGCCTTATTATGCTTTTAGAATGTATGTTTAAGGGTGTATGAAGAGACCTAATTAAAGATAATAAATTGGTTTCCAAATCGCGACAAAAACCCTCATTTTATATTAAGCGTTTTTTCTTCCATTGAGTGATTCTCTCTCAAGATCCAAGATTGGCATTGGTTTGTTGGCCAAAGTCAAGACCTTTGTCCATCGCGGATGTGTTTTAATCATGAAGGCTTTGTTACATATCGTACGCCTTAGGCAAGTTGTGATTTGTTGGCCAAAGTGAAGGTCACTTCTTGTTCATCGGTCTGGATTACGAAACTTTCCCACTGTCAATGGGTTACGCTTAACTGGTTTCATTAAGTTTGTTGAGCCAAAGCCAAGGCTTAGTTGATACAGAGGAAAAAAGTTAGGGAATATATCATATATATCGGATATATGTTTAGGACTTGGATGTCCACCTACTGGATCTATGAATTGGATGAGATCCAATTGATCTTAGAGATCTACCTAGTTAAGTTTCATACAACTTGTTGGCCAAATCAAGGTTGTGTGTTATTTAACGGGATCCTAGCCCACTAGGAAACTAGGTTTCTCGAGTACTCCACAGAGGGTTGGAGGCTTGCCGAAAAATAGTGGGAGGCAAGTATTAAATTTACAATTTCGTTTAGATACTTGCCAATACGCGCTCATTTCACTTTTCGTCATTAATTATTTTTTGAATATATTAGTTGGACTAATATTCAATTGTTATTTTAATTAAACAGTTGGACTGTATTCAAACTACTTCATTTATAGTTGATTATATAATTGGATTATAGTAATCAATATATTTGACTTTAACCAATCAAATTGTAGTTAATTATATAGTTAGACTATAGTAATCATTACATTAGATTGTACCCGAAATCGTTGATTGGATAGTTGGACTGTAGCAATCAAGATGACTTGAAAGATTAGCGTAAAAGGACATAATCCTAGGTGAAAAATATATTTTACGGCTTTAATTTTCATATTGGGAAATGAATCTCAGGATAGTCCTGATAGATGAGAAGTTAATCTATTTTATAGAGCGACCTCTCGAGCCTAAGCCCAAAGTTGAGCAAATAGTATAGCATGAGCTTTGGAAGACTCATTATGATGAAAACTTTAGTGCTCAATCATTTATGCTTGCCGCAAAGACTCCTTAATTTCTTCATCAGAACTAAGGATTAGATCCTTATAGTATGATATTGAAATTGAAGGATCTTCATAGATCTATTCTTAGATCTTAGAAGTACTGATTGCAAAAGAAAACTCTTGGAGAGTTAATGGCTATGTTCAAGGAGACAGAGCCAGAGCTTGCAAAAGGGCAAGAAGCGTAAGACACATCTTACTCCAACATCCCAGAAGGTCTAGGCTTGGCTGAAGGCTTCTGGGGGTGTGAAGAAAATGGCAAGGCTAAATCGTCACAGTCTTCCGGGACCCAAGATGTCTGCCTAAACTGTGGCAAACGGGGTCACTGGAAGTGTGACTGTCGTATGGACAAGGCAGGCATGAAGGAAGTGAAGACGGATAAAGGTCCGGCTTCAGGTATGTTTGTTATTAACATGTCCACTGCTGGTTTTAAAATTGGATTTTAGATACTGGATATGGTACATAAACATATGTACTGATGTGCGGGATCTGCTGATTAGCATGAGACTGGCTTCAGTTGAGATCGACCTATGAGTCGGAAATGGGACGAGAGTTGCTGTTTTGGCTGTGGAACCTAAGTTTTGGAACTTCCATTTGGGCATGTACTTAAATTAGGAAACTGCTATAATGTACCTAGTTTGACTAGAAACATTATCTCTGTAACTAGTTGAACCCGTTGCGGGCATACCTTTATATTCTAGAACACTAAGTGTTTTGTTTATAAAGATGATATTGAGATAAGCACATTAGATATGAATAAAAAAATTTATATTTAGAATATAAATGAATCTCAAACATATAATATGACAAACAAAAGCTCAAACTGAATAAATCTGTTAAGACTTAAAAGTGGCATTGTTGTCTGGGACACATTAACAAGATTCGTATATCCACACTTTCGAAGAGTGGATACTAGAACAGATTTGATTCTAATTCAAATGATGTCTATGAATCTAGTTTATTAGGCAAAGTGCCTAGAGCACCTTTAACTAGGTAAAAATGCAAGTGCCACCGAGCTGTTAGCCCTCGTTCATGGTGACGTATGTGGGCCCATGTCTAGCTAGGCTAGAGGTGGTTATGTGTACTTCGTAACCTTTACGGATGTGGCATCGATTTATGGTTATGTGTATCTTATGAAACACAAGTCAGAAACTTTTGATAAATTCAAAGAGTTTCGACACGAAGTAAGAAAACATACCAGTAAAAGTATTAAAAACATTACGGTTGGACCATAATGTAAAATACTTAAAGATATGAGTTTCAAGATTACTTGAAAGAGTATGGTATTCTTTCACAATGGACTCCTCCCGGGACATCTCAATTTGACGGTGTGTCCGAACAGAGAAATCGAACTTTGTTGGACATGGTAAGGTTAATGATGAGTCGCACTAAGCTACCAATTTCCTTCTGAGGACACGCATTTAACAGTGCAATACTTATTTTGAATAAAGTTCCATGAAAATATGTTAGACAGACTTCGTATTAGATATGAACAGAAAAGAAACTGGGTTTTTCATTCCTGAAGATTTAGGAATGTTGGGCATATATTTGGATGATACCAAACTAGAACCCAAATCGGATAAGTGCATATTTATGGGTTATCCTAGGGAAACCAAAGTATAATACTTATGCAACTCACAAGAGAACAATGTAATTGTTGCTCTCCATGCGGTTTTCCTAAGAGGAATTCCTATATGCAGTGGTAAGTGGGAGGAAAGTAAAACTCGATGAAAATCAGAGTAATATTGTTCCAGACACCGAGTCCTCATGGAACACAAACAGTTCGTCATAAATGAAACTATACCAATAATCTTCGAATATACAAGAACCGCGTAAGTCGGCGAGAGTCAGAAAACAACCTAGGAGGTATGGGTTTCTGATCTCACCTCATGTAGATATCAATCTTATTGAGGAATACAAACCGGCTATGTATAAGGAAGTGATACAAAGTATCGACTCATTTTATGGCAAAGTGCCATGAAGTCCGAAATGGATTCCATGTATACCAACCAAGTTTGGACACTGGTTGATGTATCGGAAGGCATTATGCCTATTAGTACTAAATGAGTCTTCAAGGAATACAAACATGGATGGCAACATACAAACGTACAAAGCTAGGCTTGTAGCGAAAGGTATCATCATCGACATGATGTCGACTACGACAAAACTTTTTCACATGTTGCCATGATTAAATCCATTTGGATAATGCTTGCTAATGCTGCATATTTCATTTATGAAATATGGCACATGGATGTCAAAACCGCTTTCCTTAACGGAAACCTTTTGGAGGATGTTTATCAACACCCTGACGGTTTTGTCGTACCCAAACATGCGAACAAGGTTTGCAAGTTAAATCGATCCATTTATGGATTGAAGCAAGCATTGTGTTCTTGGAACTAACGTTTTGATGAGATCATAATGGTATATGATTTCATTCAAAATGAATATGATTCTTGTGTATATAAGAAGGTTAGTGGGAGCTCACTGACAATGAAGTTAGGGTTTATATATTAAAATTTGGGTAAATTTGATTTGAGCATGTTTTAATAAAATTGTTTGTATGAGTATGCTTGTATGTTAATAACTTGGAGTTATACATGATCAATTTGAAGAAAATTGAATTGGATTAATTTTCCCCAAATGTGGTATGATGGTCGAATGTAATATAGCCCTAAAGTCATGGTATTTTTGTTCTTTTGATCATTGGATGAGTTTAAAGACTTGGGATAAATTGAATAATGATTTAATTGGATTGAAATCGAAATCGGTTTTAAAAAATCCCAAAATACCGTGACCTTGAGAAGCATGAAATGAGATGATTTTTTGTTTCAATAATGTTGGACATGTGTTGAACAAATTAAAGCATGATTAATTAATTAAATTGATTTTTGGAAATGTTAATTTAG
Source organism: Zanthoxylum bungeanum (assembly GCA_019454045.1). Classification (NCBI taxonomy): domain Eukaryota; kingdom Viridiplantae; phylum Streptophyta; class Magnoliopsida; order Sapindales; family Rutaceae; genus Zanthoxylum; species Zanthoxylum bungeanum. Next base: position 113,541 of record SKCR01022891.1, read on the forward strand.
ATAATTAATTAATGCAATACACTTTAATTAATTAAATTATGAAATTTGGAATTTTAGAATTTGATTAATTGGGCTTAATTTAGAATTGGGCTTTAAATGTTGGTCAATTGGATTGGATCCAAATTGGGCCTAAATCATTCCATTAAGTCCAAATATGACAAATGAGCCTTTTATGTTTAATTGGGCCTTATGGCCGAAATTGGTATCTTGGCAAATAGGGTGATTCCTTAATTGGGCTTTGGTATTTGGGTTTGACCCATATTGAACAAAGTCAATGCCTTAAGAAATTAATTGAAAGCCCATTGGACTTTAATTAAATGACATTGGATGTTAATTGGGCTTTGAGACCCATTTAGATTAGATTTGGAATCTAAGTCGTAAAGGCACATTAAAAAGTGTAGTTATTTAATTTGGAATTAACTATGGAATTAGTATTGAATACGAATTAAATTATATTTAAATTGTAGTTCGATATAATTCAAGAATTCGTACTTTGAGTACTTATTCTTAAACGAGTTGGACTCGCGCAAATCAAATCGTTGTTTGAACATTGGATGATCACTTTATTTAAAGATTAATTAATTGGATTAGATTGATAGAATAACATGCTTTGTGTGAATACATGGATGTGTTGAATGAATAATGTATATCAGATGGATATTAGAAGGGAAAAATGCAATTTTGGAAATTGTTGTAAATTTAGAATTTATTAAATTGGACCTGCGTGTCCAACCTTATCTCTCTCGATTCTTTGTAATTCTCTTCTCACCTAATTCCCCTCAATGTTAATGAGGTTTTTTTAATTGTATTATGTAATTGGGTAGAAGTAAGAATAGTGCTAGCCGGGGAGAGGAAATGGAGTGATTTGTTCTAGGAACAATCTGTGAGATATCCATCCGCATATCATTATTAATTTATTTTCGCGCCTTATTATGCTTTTAGAATGCATGCTTAAGGGTGTATGATGAGACCTAACAAAGATAATAAATTGGTTGCCAATTTACGCGAAAAACCCTCAATAAATATTAAGCATTTTCCTTCCATTGAGTGATTCATTCTCAAGATCCAAGATTGGCACTGGTTTGCGTTGGAATTTTCTAAGCATCCCAATATCATATCAAACAATGAAAATACAAAGTGAATACATCGAGGAAGTTGCGTAATACTTACATTGAGCGGTTGAGACAATGCAGTGATGAACAAAATTCTTTTCTGCCCTCCTTAGTGGTCACGGCAGTGGCTGAATTTGGCTCCTCCATTTTCGGCCATGGATCATCTTCTAAGCTCCAAGCTTCTCCAATGGCGATTCCAAGCTCATGAAGTTAGTTCCTTATCACCTTCGCAAGACTCCGAATGTGTGCTAGCACTCTTTATTTTTGCCACAAAAATCACTCATCTTCTCCTTGTGATTTTCGGTGAAACCAGTGAAGAAAAACAGCCCATGGCCGAGTGAGAGAGATGAAGAGGAAGAGATGGGAGTTATGTTGGTTAGTTTTGATTTGTGTATCTAATACACTTTAATGAATTTCCAAATTCATTTACCATTTTCTTTTTCCAAAAAGTCAAATGGCATTAAAGCTTTGCCAACCACTCACATCACTATTTACATCAATCAATCAATCAAGTGACAAGTTGTCACATCACTCAAAGTGACTAATGATTTGACGCTTGATGTGACTTGCGTGCCGCACTCGAATTCAAAATGCGAATGCGCTCGCAAATACTCCCGGGCTCGGGTTCGCTAATTCCAAATTAACGAATTTTCCGTTGCGACGTAATTAAATGATTATGCCTAGCGAAATCACTATTCACGTCGCTAACGAATTAATTCTAAATTAACTTGTTTGCCAGAATTAAAATCTAATTTTAATTCCGCGTCGAAATCCAATTTCGTATAATATATCGAATATATTATTTTATCGATTAATTCCAAATTAATCGTTATCTCTCTTTTATTGATATTTTATCCCAGATAAAATATCTCAGCAATTAATCCCAGATTAATTTTCTCTCTCATTTAATTAATCCCAAATTAATAAAGTGCGAGTCATACGTCATCGGTGAATCTTCGGGAAGCGACCCATGAGATCCCGAGATATGTTGGCAGTAAATTCGGTCGTCGGACTATCCGAACACGTAAGTACCTCGTACTATATTTGCACCGATTTACAAGACAAAGTTGGCTTCTAGCAAAACGCCATGCCTACCCAATTCTCCAGAAACATGCTTACAGGAATAAGCGATCTATATCAGGCGTAGTATACGTAGTATTGCGTATTTCGATCCAGTATCGGATGTCACGTGCAAGGCCTGGGGTTGGAAATTTGTCTGCCCCGTACGAAGCACATATCGGATCTCTGGTAACCAGTCTCTATAATCGGATAAATATGACCTAGTCATTTTATCCCGATAGCTGCATCATATAAGAGAACCAGTTCCGTATCCTACGTGACCATCATCTCCACTATGACTGGAGTGATACTTCCGTCTTGACATCACACCCAACACACTACGATTCTCCATATACCCAACAGAGGCGTACACAGAACCTGTTAAAGCCCTGGACGACCTCAACCAAAGTATATTGATTGTCGCAAGTATTAGCGGTGCAAGTCTCAGGTTAAGACCAAATACACCTACCCTGATTTCGGACTTCCATAGACACTTAGTCATACTACCAATGGAATTTCGAGGGGTCTATCCAGAGCGAAGCTGTTTCTCGTACCATCGGTAAAACACAACCTCATACTAAACTTGCATGAGTATCCTATACCTAAATATTTGAGAACTATGCCGTTATGCCCTCACAACGCGCACAAGTGTAATACTAGTCTTTTACGCATTATCGATGTCCAATCTTGATAATACTCTGACTAGAGATATTTAATGATTAAACCTTCGTGGATTGATACTGTCTAATATCATCTCAATCCAGGAACTAATCATAAGGACCTTTCATCATTTATACATCTTGGTGATCTAATCACAAATGATAAAAGATCAATTTTCTTTGTCACATAGTTAATTTGTACAACAACACCATGATCTGTACAAATAGTGACGCTATGGGTCATAACTGTCCAACAGTTTGTTGGCCAAAGTCAAGACCTTTGTCCATCGCGGATGTGTTTGAATCATGAAGGCTTTGTTCCATATCGTATGTCTTGTCCAAGTTTTGATTTGTTGGTCAAAGTCAAGATCACTTATTGTCTATCGACATCGATTACGAAGCTTTCCAAAGTCAATGGGTCCCTTTTAACTGGAATCATTAAGCTTGTTGTGCCAAAGCCAAGGCTTAATTGATTCAAAGGAAAAAGGTTAGGCAATATATTGGATATATTGGCATATATTAGATATATGTTTTGGACTTGGATGTCCACCTACTGGATCTAGGAATTGGATGAGATCCAATTGATCTTAGAGATATACCTAGTTAAATATCATACATCTTGTTGGCCAAAGTCAAGGTTGTGTGTTATTTAACGGGATCCTAGCCCACTAGGAAACTAGGTTTCCCGAGTACTCAACAGAGGGTTAGAGGCACGCCGAAAAATAGTGGGAGGCAAGTATTAAATTTGCAATTTCGTTTAGATACTTGCCAATACGTGCTCATTTCATTTTTCGTCATTAATTTATAAATATATTAGTTGGACTAATATTTAATTGTTGTTTTAATAAAACAGTTGGACTGTATTCAAACTACTTCCATTTATAGTTGATTATATAATTGGATTATAGTAATCAATATATTTGAATTTAACCAATCAAATAATAGTTGATTATATAGTTAGACTATAGTAATCATTATATTCGATTGTACCCGAAATCGTTGATTAGATAGTTAGACTATTGGAATCAAGATAACTGAAAGATTAGCGTTTAGAACATAATCCTGGGGAAAATGTCTTTAAGCGGCTTTAATTTTCAAATTGGGAATAGAACCTCAGGATAGTCCTGAGAACTGAGAAGTTATTCTATTTGATAGAGAAACATCTCGGGTCTGAGTCCGGAGTTGAGCAAATAGTGGAGCATGAGTTTTGGAAGACTCATGGTGATGATAACTTTAGTGTTCAATCCTTTATGCTTAATGCAATGACACTTTAATTTTGTCGTCAAAATTGAGGATTAGATCCTTATACCATGATGTTGAAATTAAAGGATCTTCATAGATCTATTCGTAGATCTTAGAAGTATAAATTGCAAAAGAAGCTCTTTCGCTCACGTATGTCAGAGGGTACATCTGTCGACCACTAGGTGTCGCAGATGATTGCTGACATCGATCAGCTAAGTTAGCTGGGCATTACCTAAGTGGCCGAGACTACCAAAGATTTGATCTTATAGTCTCTACCTGAAAGCTGGGGCAGGTTCATTATGCTTTAGGAGGCAGAGCCAAAGCTTCTAAAAGGGGCAAAGGCAAAATCATCACAGTCTTCTGGGAAGACAAAGGACATATCCCAAGATATCTGCCTAAACTGTGGAAAACGGGGTCACTGGAAGCGAGACTGCCGTATGGACAAGGCAGACATGAAGTAAGTGAAGGCAGGGCAAGGCTCCGGCTTCAAGCATGTTTGTTATAAACATGTTCACTACAAGTTTCAAAATTGAATTTTTGATACTAGATGTGGTACATAAATATGTATTAATGTGCAGAATCTGTTGATGAGCAAGATACTGACTTCAGTTGAGATCGACCTGCGAGTCGGAAACGGGACGATAGTCGCTGTTTTAACCGTAGAATCCTAAGTTTAGGAACTACCCTTTGGGCATGTACTTAAATTAGGAAACTGTTAAAATGTACCTAGTTTGACTCGAAACATTATCTCTATATCTAAGTTTAACCCGTTGCGGGTATACCTTTATATTCTAGAACACCAAGTGTTTTATTTTATAAAGATGATATTGAGATAAGCACATTAGATGTGAATAACAGTATTTATATTTTGAATATAAGTGAATCTCAAACGTATAACATGACAAACAAATGGCTCAAACTGAATTATTCAGATGAGACTTATTTGTGGCATTGTTTTCTGGGACACATTAACAAGACTCGTATATCCACACTTTCTAAGAGTGGGTACTAGGACGGATTTGATTCTAATTCAAATAAGGTCTACGGATCTAGTTTATTAGGCAAAGTGCCTAAAATCCTTTTACTTGGTAAAAGTGCAAGTGCCACCGATCTGTTAGTCCTCGTTCATAGTGACGTAAGTGGGCCCATATCTAGCTAGGCTAGAGGTGGATATGAATACTTCGTAACCTCTACAGATGTGGCATCACGTTATGGTTATGTGTATCTTATGAAACACAAGTCAGAAACTTTTAGAGTTTCGACACAAAGTAGATAGACAGATCGGCCAAAGTATTAAACTGTCACGATTAGACCGTGATGAAAAGTACTTAAGCAATAAGTTTTTCGACTATTTGAAGGAGTATGGTATTCTTTCATTGTGGACTACTCACGGAACACCTCAATTTGACGGTGTGTCCGAACAGAGAAACCGTACTTTGTTGGACATAGTAAGGTTAATTATGAGTCACTCTGGGCTACCATTTTCCTTCTAGGGATACGCATAAAACAATGCAAAACTTATTTCGAATAAGGTTCCCTGAAAATATGTTAGACAGATTTCATATTAGAGATGAATAGGAAAGAAACCAGGTTTTCTCATTCCTGAAGATTTGGGTATGCTGGGCATATGTTTGGATGATACCAAACTAGAACCCAAATTGGATAAGTGCCTAATTTGTAATTGGTTATCCTAGGGAAACCAAAGTATAGTACTTATACAACTCACAAGAGAACAATATAATTGTTGCTCTCCATGCGTTTTTCCTAAGAGGAATACCCATATGCAGTGGTAAGTGGGAGGAAAGTAAAACTCGATGAAAGTCAGAGTAATACAGTTCCAGACACCGATTCCTTAATGGAACACAAACAGTTCATCAGGGATGAAACTGTACCACAATCTTTGAATACACAAGAACCGCTTAAGTCGGAGAGAGTCAGAAAACAACCTGGGAGGTATGGGTTTCTGATCTCACCTCATGAAGATGTCAATCTTTTTGAGGAATACGAACTGGCTACGTATGAGGAAGTGATACAAGGTATCGACTCCTTTCATGGCAAAGTGTCATGAAGTCCAAAATGGATTCCATGTAAAGCAACCAAGTTTGGACACTGGTTGATGTACCGAAAGGCATTGTGCCTATTGGTACTATATGAGTCTTCAAGGAAGACAAACATTGATGGCAACAACCAAAACGTACAAAGCTAGGCTTGTAGCGAAAAGGTATCGCTATCAACATTGTGTCGATTACGATGAAACCTTTTACTCGTTGCCATGATTAAATCCATTTGGATAATGCTTGCTAATGCTGCGTGTTTCATTTGTGAAATATGGCAGCTGAACATCAAAATCACTTTCCTTAAACGGAAACCTTTTGGAGGATGTTTACAACATCCTGACAGTTTTGTCGCACCAAAACATGCAAACATGGTTTGCAAGTTAATTCGATCCATTTATGGATTGAAGCAAGCATCGCATTCTTGGAACCAGCGTTTTGATGTAATCATAATGGTATATGATTTAATTCAAAACGAAAATGATTCTTGTGTATATAAGAAGGTTAGTGGGAGCGCACTGACAATGATTGTCCTATAAAATAATGACATATCATTTCTTGGAAATGACATTCCCATAATACAATCGGTGAAAGCTTGGCTTTCATAAAAATTCTCCATAGAATACTTGGGAGAGACAACCTTTATTCTAGGAATAAGGATCTACTAAGATAGATCTAAAAGTTTTTAGCACTCTCTGAGGACTAGTACATTGAAAGATATGTACGCGACCTGGTGTCTCATATGCTTTGAGCATATGGAGTCATAATCAGGCCAATCCAAGTGATAGTCACTTGATTGATGTTAAGAACATCCTTAAGTATCTTAGATGAACTAAGGATGCTTTCTTAAGCTATGGAGAATGAGAACTTGAAGTGACTGGGTTCACTGCTGCAAGTTTCCAAACCGTCAAAAATGACTATAAGTCATAATAAGGGTACTATATAGTTTGAATAACGGAACATTGAGCTGGAAATCTTCCAAGAAAGATACTGTTGCCGAATAAACAACAAAAGCAGAATATTGCTGCAGCTGAGGCAGTAAAAAAAGCAATTTTGGATCAGTAAAATTCCTAATTAGATTAGGAGTAGTTCTGTTAGCAGCTGAGCTAGGCTACAACACAGGCTAAAGAATTAATGGTCTCATCAATGATCCAAGTATAAACTTCAACTAATTCATCTGATTCGTTCGGATAATACATCGTGGCGATGTGATGATCGAATAAATCGCATCAGATGATAACCTTCCAAATCCGCTGACGAAAGCAGTTTCTCAGCAGAAGTTTGAGCGACCCGTACATAGTTCAGGTGTAAGACACTTGAGTTTTTGGCTATAGGCCAAGTGGGAGATTGTTGGACAATTATGACCCATAACATCACTATTTGTATAGAACATGGTGTTGTTGTACAAATTAACTATGTGACAAAAGAAATTGCTCTTTTATCATTTGTAATTGGATTACCGGGATACATAAATGATAAAAGTCCATATGATTAGTTCCGGATTAATAAGATATGAGATAGTATTAATCCATTAAGGTTTAATCATTAAAACATCCATAGTCGTAGTATTATCGAGATTGGACATCGATAATGCTGAATTGACTAGTATTGCACTTGTGCGCGTTGTGGGAGCATAACGTCATAGTTCTGATATATTTGGGTATTGGAAACTCATGCAAGTGTAATAGGAGGTTGTGTTTACCGATGGTATGGAAACAGCTTCGCTCTGGATAGACCCCTCGGAATTCCATTGGTAGTATGACTATGTGTCTATGGAAGTCCGAATCAGGGTAGGTGTATTTGGTCTTAACCTGAGACTTACATCGCTAGTACTTGCGATAATCAATACGCTTTGGTTTTGGTCGTCCAGGACTTTAACAGGTTCTGTGTAAGCCTCTTATGAGTTTATTGAGAATCGTAGTGTATTGGGTGTGTTGTCAAGATGGAAGTATCACTTCAGTCATATGGAGATGGTGATCATGCATGGATACATAACTGGTACTCTAAATTGGTTGCAACCATCGGGATAATATTACATGGTCATGATTATCTGATTAAAGAGACTAGTTGCTTGTAATCCGATATATGCTTCGTACGGGGCATACATTATTCCAACCCCAGGCCTTGCATGTGACATCCAATACTAGATCGTAATACGCAATACTACGTATACTCGCCTGTCATAGATTATATATTCCATTAAGAATATTTCTGGAGAATTGGGTAGGCATGGTGCTTTGCTAGAAGCCAACCATGTCTTGTAAATCGGTAAAAATGTAGTACGAGGTACGTACGTGTTCGGATAGTTCGACGACCGGATTTACTGCCAACATATCCAAGGATCTCATATCACTTCTCGAAGATTCACCGATGACGTATGATTCGAACATAATTATTCTAGGATTAATTGCGGAGAGATTTTATCTGGGATAAAATACTATTTGAAAAGAGAGAACGATTAATTTGGAATTAGTCGATAAAATAATATATTCGATATATTAAACGAAATTAAATTTCGATGCGGAATTAAAATTGGATTTTAATTCGGGCTGACGATTTGATTTAGAATTAATTCGCGAGTGACGTGAATAATAATTTTGCTAGGCATAATTATTTAATTAAATTTGATTTAATTATGTCGCAACGGAAAGTTCGTTAATTCGGAATTAACGAACCCAAACCCGGAATGTGTTTGCGGGCCCACTTGCATTTTGAATTAAAGTGCGGCCCACAAGTCACATCGCAAGTCACATCGCCTCACTTTAGTGATGGAAGTCATGTTGTCACTTTAGTGATGGAAGTCATGTCACATTTTTTTGTGATTGACAACCAGTCACTATTCATAATGGGAGTTGTTGAAGGCATTAAATGCCATTTTCCCTCAATTTTGGCTTTTGCTTTTTGGAAAAACAAATACCAAAAGTGTGAAGGATTTTGGGATATGTTTTTTAGAAAATAAAATCAAAAGAAAATTAAAACCTCTCTCTCTCATTTGCTCAAAACCGTGAGCTTCTCCACAATTAGAAGGAAAATTATTTTCTTTCTAATCTTGCTAGCACATTCAAGGAATCATATCAAAGTGTTAGGGAAACTAATCCATTGAGCTTGGAATCAAGATCAAAGCTTGGAGCTTGGATTCAACATTCAAAGATGAAGCTTGGAGACTTCTCAAAGGACACATTGGCCGAAAACTTCAAGAAGAAATTTTTGTATGTGACGCATCCTAAATCTGATCTTTGTAAGTATGATTTCGCCATACTTTACTTTAGTATTCACATGATCTCATTGCTTTATATGATCTTGGAATGTCTTAGAGACCAACACTGCCATATTTCATAATCGAAATATGCAGCAATAGCAAGCATTATCCGAATGGATTTAATCATGGCAACAAGTGAAAAAGTTTCGTCGCAGTCGACACCATGTCGTTGACGATACCCTTTCGCTACAAGCCTAGCTTTGTACGTTTGTATGTTGCCATCCATGTCCGTCTTCTTCTTGAAGACCCATTTACAACCAATAGGCTTTACGCCTTGTGCATCAACCAGTGTCCAAACTTGGTTGGTATACATGGAATCCATTTCGGACTTCATGGCTTCTTGCCATAAAGCGGAGTCGATACCTTGTATCACTTCCTCATACGTAGCCGGCTCATTATCCTCAATAAGATTAATATCTTCGTGAGGTGAGATCAGAAACCCACAGCTCTCAGGTTGTTTTCCGACTCTCTCTGATCTACACGGTTCTTGTGTATTAGAAGATTGTGGTACAGTTTCATCCCTGATGAACTGTTCGTGTTCCGTTAAGGAATCGGTGCCAGGAATAGTATCACTCCGATTTTCATCGAGTTCTACTTTCCTCCCACTTACCACTGCATTTAGGAATTCCTTTTCGAGGAAATAACATGTAGAGCAACAAATACCTTGTTCTCTTGTGGGTGGTAGAAGTAATATCCTTTGGTTTCCCTAGGATAACCTACAAATAGGCACTTATCCGAATTATGTTCTAGTTTAGTACCATCTAAACGTTTAATTATATGCCCAGCATACCCAAATCTTCAGGAATGAGAAACCCGGTTTCTTTCCTGTCCATATTCCATATGGAGTCTGTTGAACAGACTTTGACGGAACCTTATCCAAAATAAGTATTGCACTGTTCAATGCATATCCACATAAGGAAATTGATAGCTCAATGCGACTCATCATATACCTTACCATGTCCAACAAAGTTTGGTTTCTCCGTTCGGACACACCGTTTAATTGAGGTGTTCCGGGAGGAGTCCACTGTGGAAGAAACTCATTGCTTAAGTATTCTCCACCACGGTCCGACCGTAATGTTTTAATACTTTTTCCGGTCTGTTTTTCTACTTCGTGTTGAAACTCTTTGAATTTCTCAAAAGTTTCTGACTTGTGTCTCATAAGATACACATAACCATAACATGATGTATCATCCGTAAAGGTTACGAAGCATTCATATCCACCTCTAGCCTGGCTAGACATGGGCCCACATACGTCACTATGAACGAGGGCTAACAGTTCTGTGGCACGTGCATCTTTACCGCTAAAAGGTATTTTAGGCATTTTGCCTAATAAACAAGATTCAAAGATGTCATATGAATTTGGATCAAATCCGTCCAAGTACCCACTCTTCGAAAGTGTGGATATACGAGTCTTGTTAATGTATCCCAGACGATAATGCCACATATAAGTTTAATCTTTTTTACTTAATTTAAGCCTTTTGTTTGTCATGTTATATGTTTGAGATTGATTTATATTAAAAATATAAAGACCATTATTAACATCAGCACTACATATCTCAAAATCATTTTTATAAACAAAACACCTGGTGTTTCTGAATATAAAAGTATACCCATGTTGGGTTAAACAAGATACAAATATAATGTTTCTAGTCAAACTAGGTACATAATAGCAGTCTGATAAATTAAGTACATGCCTCGAGGGCAGTTCCAAGATGTAGGTCCCAACAGCCAAAACAGTGACTCTAGTCCCATTTCCAAGATGTCGATCTCTCCTGAAGCCAGTCTCCTGCTAATCTGCAGATCCTGCACATCAGTACATATATGAGTACCACAACCAGAATCAAAAATCCAATTTTTAAAACTAGAAGTAGACATGTTTATTTCAATAAAAAACATACCTGAAGCGGGTGCCTTGCCCGCTTTTACTTCCTTCATGTGCGCCTTGTACTCACGGCAATCACGCTTCCAGTGACCCATTTTGTCACACTGTAGGCAGACATCTTGGGATTTTTCCTTTGCCTTCCCAGTCACTTCAAGTTCTCATTCTCCACAGATTAAGACATCATCCTTAGTTCTCTAAGATACTAACGGATCAATCCAGTGACTATCACTCGGATTGGCCTGTTTGTGAATCCATATGCTCAAAGCGTATGAGACACCAGGTCGCGCACATTTTTCAATGTACGATTTCTCGAAGAGTTTTAGAAAGCCAAACTTTCGCCGATAGTTATTTTATGGGAATATCATTTTCAAGAAATGATATATTATCATTATTTACAGGACATCGATTGGCAGTGTGCTCCTACTAACCCTCTTATATACACAAGAATCATTTCGTTTTGAATTAAATCATAAACCATTATGATCACATCAAAACGACAATTCCAAGAACCTATGCTTGCTTCAATCCAAACATTGATCGAATAACCTGCAAACCTTGTTTGCTAGTTATGGTACGACAAAATCGACAGGATGTTGTAAACATCCTCCTAAAGGTTTCCCTTTCAGGAAAGCGATTTTCCCGTAATGCTGTCATATTTCATACATGAAACATGCAGCTTTAGCAATCATTATCCAAATGGATTTACCGTGGCAACAGTTAAAAGGTTGAATCGTAATCAACACAATGTTGATAACGATACCTTTCCGCTACAAGCCTAGCTTAGTACGTTGGTATGTTGCCATCCATGCACGTCTTCCTTGAAGACTTATAATACCATTAGGCACAATGCCTTGCGGTACATCAACTAGTATCCAAACTTGTTGATATACATGGAATCCATTTAGGATTCATGACACTTTGTCATGATAGGGAGTCGATATCTCGTATCACTTCCTCATACGTAGTCAGTTGGTATACCTCAATAAGATAGACATCTTTATGAGGTGAGATCAGAAACCCATACCCTAGGTTGTTTTCTGACTCTCTCCGACATACGTGGTTCTTGTGTATTCGAAGATCAATGGAATAGTTTCATCCTTGATGAACTATTTGTGTTCCATTAGGAATCAATGCCTTGAATAGTGTTACTATGATTTTCATCGAGTTTTACTATCCTCCCACTTACCACTGCATATCGGTATTCCTCTCAGGAAGACCGTATGGTGAGCAATAATCTAATTGTTCTCTTGTGAGATGTATAAGTACAATACTTTGGTATCCCTAGGATAATCTATAATTGGCACGAAATCTGTCAAACAGATTTTTATGGAACCTTATTCTAAATAAGTTCTGCACTGTTAATGCTTATCCGTTGAAGGAAATGGTAGCTCAGAGCGACTCATGATTAACCTTATCATGTCTAACATAATTCGGTTAATCCGGTTCGGACACACCGTCACTTTGACGTGTTCCGAGAGAAGTCCTCATTTGAAAGAATACTATACTCTTTCAAGTATATTAGAAACTTATTGCTTAAGTATTTTCCATTACGGTCTTACCGTGACAGTATAATACTATGCCGATCTGTTTGTCTACTTCGTGTCGAAACTTTAAAAGTTTCCGATTTGTGTTCTTCAAAAGAAACACATAACCATAACGCGATGCCACATCCGTAAAGGTCACGAAATATTCATATCCACATCTAGCCTAGCTAGACATGGGCCCACTTGCTTCACTATGAACTAGGGCTAACAGGTCGGTGGCATTTTACACTTTTACCAAGTAAATAGTGTTTTAGGCACTTTGCCCAATAAACTAGATTCGTAGACTTTATTTGATTGGAATCAAATCAGTCCAGGTACCCGCTCTTCAAAAGTGTGGATATACGATTTTTGTTTAATTGTGTCCCAGACAGCAATGCCACAATTGGTTTCTTCTGATCAAATCAGTTTGAGCTATTTGTTTGTCATTATATACGTTTGAGAATTTATTTATATTCTAAATATAAATACTGTTATTCACATCTAATGTGTTTATCTCAATATCATCTTTATATAATAAAACACTTTAGTGTTCTAGAATATAAAGGTTCACCCGCAGCGGGTTAAACACTGATATAGAGATAATGTATCTAGTCAAACTAGTCACATTATAACAATTTCCAAATCCTGCTCATAGCAGATTCTGAACATCAGTATATATTTATGTACCACACTAAGTATTTAAAATCTAATTTCAATACTAGTAGTGAACACAATCTTGACAAACATATTTGAAGTCAAAGCCTTGCTCGTCTTCAATTCCTTCATGTCTTCTTCGTCCAAACGGCAGTCACGCTTCCGCGATCCCGTTTGCCACAATTAGTCAGACATTTTGGGATATGTCTTTTATCTTTCTAAAAGATTATAATGATTTTGCCTTTGCCCTTTTTCAACATTCCAGAAGCCTTTAGCCATGCCTCGGGTTTCTAGAATATCGAAGTAAGGTGCGACTAGCGCTACTTGCCTAATTGCAAACTTTGACTTTATCTCATTGAGAATAGTCATTAACTATCTAAGAGTTTACTATTGCAATATTAGTACTTCTAAAATCTAAAGATAGATTCTTGAAGATCCTTCAATTTCTTTATCATACTTTAAAGAAATTTGAAAATTAAACCATTTAAATACATTTTCCCTAGGATTATGTATTAAACGTTAATCTTTCAATTTTATATTAATTCTAATAGTTTAACAATTTAATCAACGATTATGGTACTATTTATTATAATGATTACAATAGTCCAACTATTTAATCAACTATAATTTAATAGATTAAAATCAATTATATTGATTACTATAATCCAATTATAAAATCAACTATAAATGAATAGTTTGAATATAGTCCAACTATTTATTAAAACAACAATTAAATATTAGTCCAACTAACATTTAATTTATTTGACGACGAATGATATTTGTTTGAGCGCGTATGACAAGTAATTAAACGAATATTGCAAATTCAATTCTTGCCTCCCACTATTTTTCGGCGAGCCTCTAACCCTCTGTCGAGTACTCGGGAAACCGCGTTTCCTAGTGGGCTAGGATCCCGTTAAATATCACACAATCTTGACTTTGGCCAACAAATTGTATGATAATTAACTAGGTAGATCTCTAAGATCGATTGGATCCAATCCAATTCCTAGATCCGGTAGGGGGACATCCAAGTCCGAAACATATATCTTATATATGCCAATACATCCAATGTATTACCTAAACTTTTTCCTCTGAATCAACTAAGCCTTGGCTTTGGCACAACAAACTTAGTGATCCCAGTTAAGCGCGACCCATTGACCATGGAAAGCTTCGTAATCAATGTCGATGGACAAGAAGTGGTCTTGACTTTGGCCAACAAACCACAACTTGGACAAGACACTGACATGGAACAAAGCTCTCATGATTCAAACACATCCTCGACGGACAAAGGCCTTGACTTTGGCCAACAAGCCAATGCCAGTCTCGGATCTTGAGTGAGAATCACTCAATGGAAGGAAAGAAGCTTAATATTTTGCGAGGGTTTTTCGAGTACAAATTGGCAACCAATTTAGTATCTTTGTTAAGGTCTCATCATCATACACCCTTAAACATGCATTCTAAACACATAATAAAGCGCATATGATAAATAATAATGATATGCGGATGGATACTTTACACATTGATCCTAGATCAAATCTCTCAATTTCTCTCTCCAGCTAGCACATGTATTACTTCTACCCGTTACACTACACTTCTAAAGAAACCTCATTTACATTGAGGGGAATAGGTGAGAAGATAATACAAAGAATAAGGGGGTGATAAGGCTGGACACGCAGATCCAATCAATAAATCAAATTTATTACAACAATTTCTAAAATTGCCCCACCCATCTAATATCCATCCGATATACATTATTCATGCATCGCAACTATGTATTCACACAAGCATGTTATCAATCAATCTAATCCAATTAATTAATCTGATAATTAGTGACAATCCAATGTTCAAACAACGATTTGATTTTGTTCGAGTCAAACTAGTTTTGCAAATAAGTACTCAAAGTATGAATTCTTGAATTAAATTAAACTACAATATTAAATCCAATTTAATATGTATTTAATACTAATTCACTATTTAATTCCAAATTAAATACTACACTTTATTAATAAACCTTTTACGACTTAAATTCCAATTTAATCGCAACGGGTCTCAAAGCCCGATTAATATCCAATATTAATTTAATTAAAGTCCAATGGGCTTTTAATTAATTTCTTAAGGCGTGGACTTTTGGTCAACTCGGGTCAAACCCAATAACCAAAGTCCAATCCGAGAGTTACCCCATAAGCCCAGAAATCAATTTAGGCCCATTAGGCCCAATTAAACTTTAAAGGTCCATTAAGTCGCATTTGGGCTTTATGGAAGCGGTTTTGGGCCCAATTGGATCCAATCCAATTTGCTTTAACCCAACTTTGTACAACAAAGCCCATTAAGCCCAATAACAACATATAAGCCCAAATACAATTTCAAGCCCAATTTAATTAAACACAAAAATTCCAAATTTCCCATTTAATTAAACTAAAGTGTATTAACATAATTAATCACCCAAATAAATATTTCCAAAACACAAATTCGGCTAATTAATCATGCTCATTTACATTAATTAGTGTCCAACACAAATTAATAAAAAATCAAACCCAATCATGCTTCTAATGCTCTCGGCAATTTGGGGATTTTACGTCCGATTCGAATTCAATCCAATTAATTCCACAATTGACATTAAATCATCATCCCGAATGATTTCCAACACATCCAATTGTCAAAAATAAAAAATCCCAAGACATTTAGGGCACTAAACTTTCGGCCAACACACCAAAATTTGGGGAAATTTGTTCCAAACACAATTTCAACAAATTGATCCAATCAATCCTTAATTCAAACATATTTAAGCATACTAATCAATCCAATTTCATTAATCATGCTCAAAATCAAGTTTGCCCAATTTTAAGCCCTAAATCAATTTCATGCTTTTAACCAAGCTCTGATACCATTGTTGGCAAATTCTAGGGGTCCCAAGGATCATAAATCAAGCATGAAACATAAGTGAATACATTCGAGAAGTTGCGGAATACTTACATCGATCGGTTGAGCGACGCAGAGACAACAAAAACTGACTTTGCTCGGCAGTGGACTGCTCACTGCAGTGACCTTGACTTTGGCCAATAAGTCACAACTGCCCAAGACATGCGATATATAACAAAGCCTTCGTGGTTCAAACACATCCGCGATGGACATTGATCTTGACTTTGGCCAACAAACCAATGCCAATCTTGGATCTTGAGAGAGAACCACTCAATGGAAGGAAAACGCTTAATATTTGAGTGAGGGTTTTTCGCATAAATTGGCAACCAATTTATTATCTTTGATTAGGTCTCATCATACACCCTTAAGCATGCATTCTAAAAGCATAATAAGGCGCGAAATAAATTAATAATGATATACAGATGGATATATAACAAATTTATTCATAAAACAAATCTCTCTATTTCCTCTCTCCCGCAAGCACTATTCTTACTTCTACCCAATTACATAATACATTAAAGAAACCTCATTTACATTGAGGGGAATTGGTGAGAAGAGAAATACAAAGAGTAAATAGATAATAGGCTGGACACGCAGGTACAATTTAATAAATTCTAAATTTATTATAATAATTTCCAAAATTACCCACACTCTTCTAATATCCATCTGATATACATTATTCATACAATACATCCAAGTATTCACACAAAACATGTTATTCAATCAATCTAATCCAATTAATCAATCTTTGAATTAATGACCATCCAATGTTCAAACAACGATTTGATTTGCGCGAGTCCAACTCGTTTAAGAACAAATACTCAAAGTACGTATTCTTGAATTATATCGAACTACAATTTCAAATCCAATTTAATTTGTATCCAATACTAATTCGTATTTAATTCCAAATTAAATAATTACACTTAATTTAGTGCCTTTTAGACTTAGATCCTAAATCTAATCTAAATGGGTCTCAAAGGCCCAATTAATATCCAATACTATTTTAATTAAAGTCCAATGAGCTTTTAATTAATTCTTAAGGCATGGGCTTTGGCAATTATGGATCCAATCCAAGATGCCAAGACCCAATTAGGAATCATCATTTGCCATAAAATCAATTTTGGCCCATTAGGCCCAATTAAATATTAAAAGGCCCAAAAGTAATATTTGGACTTTATGGAAATGGGTTTAGGCCCAATTTGGATCCAATCCAATTGTCCAAAACCAAGCTTGGCCCAACCAAGCCCATTAAGCCCAAATACAACAAAATTAGCTAAATCCAATTTTAAAGACTAATTTAATTAATACAACATTCCAAATATCACATTAATTTTAATTAAAGTGTAATTTCCATAATTAATTAATTAAACTAATATTTCCAAAACATCAATTAAATTAATTAATCATGCATTATTATATTCAATTCATGTCCAACACAATTGAAATAAAATCAATATATTTCATGCTTATGGTTCACGGCAATTTGGGCATAATAATATCCAATCTTAATTTCAATGTAATAAAATCAACAATCAATATACATATCATGTCATAAACTCATCCAATAGTCAAATTAACAAAGAATCACCATGAACACTCTTAGGGCTAGTTTCGGCCATGCTCAAGAGTTTGGGGAAAAATTAATCTAATCAATTTTCTCAATTATTATGATGCACAAATCCAATTAATCATCATCAAAGCACAACCAAACAACCAATTTGGAAAAATCATGCTCAAAACACAAAATCCCCAAATAAAGTATATAAACCATAGAAATTAATCATGCTTAGATATGGCTCTTGATACCATTGTTAGTGTCCTAGACATGCCCAAGGTCTCTAAGTCATGATATGTGTGTGAATAAATCAAAGACAAGTTGCGGAAATTACTTACTTTGATCGGTTGAGATTTCAAAAAATCAAGAGATGTAGATGAAGCTCCAAGCTTTCTATGTTGTTTCCAACTCAAGGTTGAGTTTCCCTATCACCTTAGTTGACTCCTTTAAGTGCTAGCTTGTAGAAATTTCGCAACAAAATTCCGTGGGAGGGAGAAGAGTGCTCGACTTTGTGAGGGAGAGACGAGATAATTTTGGTTTTTGTATTTTGTTTTCTAAAAACACATACCAAAGTCAACAACCAAAAGTTGTGTATATCTTTCAAAAAGTAAAAACAAAGTGTGTTGGTTTTAACACGTTAAGAATAATACAAATTATTCATAATACTTCATTGGATTAAGTGAGTTAATTCGAATCGTTTAATCGGTTAAACGATAACACATGCATTAGCGGATTTTGGTCATTTAATAATTATTGTGTATTTGTATTTGATACATAATTTGATTAGATACACATTAATTATTTGTCAAATGAGATTTTGACACATGCCATTAATATATGTATTTGTTATTTAAAGTAAATAAAAATACATATATATAATAATAATTATATTAATTAATTATTTAGATATTTAAATGTTAAATATTTAAATGATTAAATAATATCTATATTTCATAAATGTTATGAAATATGTCTAATTATTATTTGTACACATGGCATGATTTAATTAAGCTAAATGTGTGCAATTTTGATTTGCTACCAAAAAGCTTAATTTCATTTAATTGGATTAAATTTCAAAAATGACCATTTTGCCCTTACCAAAGTCGGTCATGCTTCCTTTTATTTTGAAAATTCTGTTTTCTTCATTTTAAGAAACACCATGGCCGAATACTACCTTAGAAAAGGCTCTCAAATTTGGTTTAAAGAAACAAGAAGGAAAAGGAAGAAAATCAAGAAAAAGCTTTAAGGAATTAAAGGTAATTCTATATCCCTTTGAGCTTGAAAGCATGTTTTTTATTTTCTTGATGATCTAGTAAGATTCTAGGGTTTCGTTTTTCTTAAGAATTTGGGGCTTTTGGATTTGGTGGATTGAATTGGAAGTGTTGAGTATGTGTGAAGTTGATTTGGGTGATATTATTGTAATATTTATCCAATTTGATCATTTGATGATATGTTGTCATTCTAGAGTGTTATGACTACTCTTGTAGTGCCTAGAATTGTTCTTGGGTGCTTCATGTGTGGTGACTTTGATTGATGTTTTGATTAATTGGATTAATCTTGAAAAATTGGATTTAAAGCATGAAAATTTGATAATTATAGCTTCTGGATCAGATCTGGAAATACTATTCATATGGTGATGAAAATAATGTCTTATGAATGTATTGGATGTGTTTTGGGTGTTGGTCCAATTGCCGGAAATTATTTCAGAGTTGAAATAAGCGAAAACGGTGAAAAACGGCGTTACCGGGTGACTTTTGAGCCAACTGGGTGACGGCTGTCCAAACAGTGAATTTGTCACTGTTCGGACAGCCCATGAACTGCCCTAACACTATTGGGGCTGACCTGGGCAGTCTCCATAAGTGTTGGGTGGTCGGTTCGATCAAAAACTCGTTTTGCGTCATTTTGCGGAAAAATATTTTCGTAAAAGTTTCGCGAAGTTTCTACCTTATTTATATCGTTATTTGATATCAAATAATGTGTTTAGGTGAAATATGAATAATTTTAGATATTGAATAATTTTAAAAGTTTTAAAATTACGATGTCGCCCGAACCGCGCTTCCGCCCCGCCCTTCGCCCAAAACCCCAACATGGGCCACCCTTGAAAAGGAGGTCGGCCGAGCTCGGTTCAGTAATAAAACCAGTACTCTACTGTGTTCCCGTGGATGTAGGTTGGATCTATTCCGCCGAACCGCGTAAATCCTTTGTCGATTTTGTGTTTGTTTTTATCTCCTGCTAAGTTTGCTTTTGGCCCCCATAACCAAACAAATTCACGGTTGAAGGAGGATTGTTCTGGGAGCGGTATCACAAACTTACCCCTGGAACGAAAATCACCCGTCAACACTAAAGGATCGTTATTATATTATATATCATTACTGTTAGAACGGGGCACACATATATTAGGGACCTAGATGGCCTTCTCCCTTCAATAAATCTTTCATGATCTTTTCGCATTGCTTTTATTTAACTGCAAAAACAAAGCACCATTTAATTTTATTTAGAGCTGAAAATCAGGTATACTGCTGCATAGTTGTCAAATGAGTTCAACTTTATCTTGATGGTAATGGTAATGGTAATGGTAATGAGATTAGGAATCATTTCTATTAGGTTATTTATATTTTAAAATTGAAAGAAAATGGGAATGGAAATTAGGGTTTGGGATTGGGGAATGAAATTTCTATTCTTTCATTCCCATTATTAAATAGGCAATTAGTATTTACTATTTTATCCCCAAAGTAAAAAATTAATAAGTAATAAAATAATAATTTATTAAAAATTAAAAATAAACTAATAAACTAATATTTAGTAATTTAATAGAATAATAATTAATATTAAATTAATATATAATTTTTACAAAAGACACGTTTGTAATTTAATTACAATTCATTATGCTAACTCAACAAAATAAACACGTCAATTGAGATACTATTTGATTCCGATTATGATTTTCAAAAGTAAATAAACAATTTATTCTAATTCCGATTCATCATCCCCATTACAGCCCATTCTGATTCTATTTCATTCTGATTTCAACCTATTAAACTCACTATAAGAACATTCCAAAATATCCTAAACTAGGTTGATTTTGATCTACTGAACAATTTATGACGTACTCGAAATGCAAATGCCGAATGGTGTAACCTGATAAAGTTGGAAAAAAAAATTAAGAATATGAATAGTACCGATTGAGGAGAAGAGCGAAAAACACGACTAAATTTAGACAACATCGGTCTCTAAGTGATCTATGAAAGAAAAAAAAAACAAAAAACAAAACATGTCATATATTAAATGAGATTTGAGAAAAATTGAAGTTAATATAGAGCTTTAAAGTAGCTTAAGAAAACAATAATTTTGGATACCGTTATAAAACGGTGTTAAAGGATTTACGACTTGAGTTAACATGAATAAAAATCATGAAAAGAGAGCTTTTTTAAGTAGCAAAAGAAAACAATAATTTTGGACACCGTATTACTTGATGGGGAAAGGTTTTTGATTGATTTTAAAATCCGATAAAGAACACACAAAACAGCACTAGTGAATGCTATATAGCACAAAAACCCCTGCTCCCCAGTTACTTTCAGATTTTAACATGCCATAACAGCTAACAAAACAGCACATTCACTAATTCAAAAGTTTCCACCGTTAATTCATATCAATAACAAGCTTGCTGAAGCCACTTTCAGCCAAAAAAAAATTCAAAAAATAATTGCAGGCAAGGCTATATGGAAAATGGATACAAGCTCAAGTAAGGATACAAACTTCTATTAAGTAAACCTAAAAAACATATCAAGATCCATGGTAACATGTCAGGCTCTGGATTCCAATGCCAAAAGTATCTTCTTTCTTGGACCCTAAAACCACCAATATGAATGACAAAACTTCTATTAATAATTACCAAAGGAGAGAGAGAATAACTATAATAGAGATAAAAGAATGCTAACTGTGGTTGCATTGGTCAAAACACCCAAAAATACACAAAGACAGCTAACTGCCAAGTAGTTGTTTCATACAGTTAGACTAGTAGCCTTTAATTTAAAACATTCTCAATGTGTCAGACAAGAGAAAAACATACCCAAAAATCACGTATATCTTTTATAAAGAAGAAATCCCGACTCAGACTTGACAAGCGGGCTCAATGTTAGATATGAAAAAATTTGAGACAATAAAGGATGCACTTATAGCGAGAACTAACCCCTAAAAAAAGGCTGTGTGGTTTCAGATAAAAGCAACGCATGGACAAAGGAATGATCAAAGAGTTGAAGACAGAAAGATAATATGTTAGCCCTGTGAATTAGGCAGTAGGAAAAATCAGGAAATGGGGCCGTAGGCCAAACATTAAGTCTAGGATAAAACTTCAGTCAAACACAGCATCATATCATACTTTTATTCTTGTATGCACATTCTTAAATCCATATAATGTATCTACTTAAATATCCAAATTCTGGTACAAGACTAAAATTTATCATATTATAATATTTATCAACTTAAACATAACATGGTACTGTACTGAAAAAGATAAGAAAGGGGCTATTTTTCCATCCCCAAAATCGTTCTCATCCTTCTTAAAAACCAAAAGGTCCGCCTCTTAAACCTAGTCCAGCAGATTTCACTAGCCCCCCACACTTGTGTTCTTGTGGCTTTGCTTAAGCCCGAAATGGG
>SKCR01022892.1:0-56941 GCA_019454045.1 Zanthoxylum bungeanum
ACAAGAGACATATTTTTATTATCTTCGCTACTGATTTCATCACTAAATGGGTGGAGGCCATCATTTAGTAAAAATCTCATAAGAAAAGATTATTGATTTCATCAGAGACCATATCATTCATATATTTAGTGTTAGGGTTGGTGCTCGGAGAGCCAATCCAGATTGTATTTATGTCAGATTCATGAATACGAACAATATATATTTCCATAATATTACTTATTAATGGTTACACCTCTTGTCTTTTATATACGTATTCAATCTAATATCGATTAGAATGAAAATAAATCGGATTTAGTGATATGTATATATAATAGACAAAGATCAAAGGATTTACAACGTAGTGCACATCTACAATGTAGTTTGTAATTGACATTGGGAAATGTCACTATAAGTTATATATTCTCAAATAAAGTTCCTGGTCAATATTTACTAATACGGGTCCGTTAGTAAAATCCACTGAGACCAGTACATGTCGTATATCGGGACTTGGTCTGATGGTTTATCCCAATGAACTATGAGTCTCGGGAGACTCGTATAGACATGTAGGTGTTTATTTGATAAATATTGAACGACTCATCGAAGATTTCCTAATAGATGGTACACCAAAGTTAATAGGAATCTTCTTGAGTCGAGTATCATAGTGGTCATTCGACTTGCGATACCACTGTGGATATATGAGACATCCTTCACACTTTGATGGCAGTCACATCACCGATCTATTTAGATCAGACCTCCGCCTGCTCGTTGGGTGTGGACCCATGCTCATGATATCCTATGAGTATCAGATAGAATATGTTAGTCCTATGCATAGGGCATAGGTATCATGTACGTTTTTTCGATCTAGTAAATCCATAGCCGTGATATACTTTGGAAGTGAGTTCCGAGTGTTATTTAGAGATCGTAAATTTATAAGTCGACTATATATACCTTAGGGATTTGACATTCCTTTCTATATCCCCGGTATAATATTGATAGTCTGTGATGAAGAGATTATATGTATGTAATGACCTCGACTTGCATAGTTTAACGAGATTATTCATGGTCGTTATAATTTACGAGTGGGTGAATTATGGACACGAAATTTGATTCCGTGACGGATAAACCTAAACTTATAGAGTCACACAATATGAAGTGTACTTGTTGAGTACTTGGGCAACACGTTATAAATAATACAGATTATTCATAATACTTCATCGGATTAAATAAGTTAATTCGAATTGTTTAACGGTTAAACGAAAAATACATGTATAAGAGGCATTTCGGTCATTTTATAATTAATGTGTATTTGTATTGAATATATGATTTTATTAAATACACATTAATTAATTGTCAAATAAGATATTTGACATATATCATTAATATATGTATTTGGATTATTTAAAATAACTATGATACATATATTTAGATATTTATATTTAAGTAATTATTAAATAATTAAAGTAATTGAAATACTAATATATAAGGTGATATTTATGCTTGGAAATGATTAAATTGTAAAATTTTGACTTTTTTACATTTAAGAAAAATTTGTTAAAATGTTATTTTGCTTCCTTTTAATTTGATTAAAACCAAAATATCCTTTTCCTTTTATTACCCCAAATTTTTTCCAAGCTTGGATAAATAAGGGAAATGTTTTTTCCTTTATTTGGTTAATGAAAACCTAGCCATCTTCAACCTTAGAAAAACACCAAAGAGAGTAGAGAGAAAATAATCAAAGAAAGAGAAAAAACTTGAAGAAAGTTTGGAGATTAAAGGTAATCTTTAATATTCTTCAACCTAGAAAATTTGTTTTATTGTTCTAGTATGTTATAAATATTGTAGAGATTCTTTTTCACTCTAAAATTTGGGGGGTTTTTGATTTGGTTGATGGATTTGGAGGCTAAATACATGTGTAAAGTTACATTGAGTAATATTAGTGTAATATTAGAGTAATTTTATCATATGATGACTTATTGCCATTCTAGGTGTTATGAAAATTCTGAAAATTTTTGATGAAAAATATATTATTTAAATGTACTAGATGTGTATTGGGCATTGAATAATTGTCGGAAATTATTTCGGAGTGAAAATATACAAAAATCGTGAAAAACGGCGTTCCCGGGTGAGTTTCGGGCTTACCGGGTAATGGCTGTCCAAATAATGAATTGGTCACTGTTTGGGCAGCTCATGAACTGTTCAAGTACTATTAGGGCTGACATGGGCAACCCCCATTTGTATTGGTTGGTCGGTTCGGGAAAAAAAGTGTTTTATACCATTTTGCGGAAAAATATTTTTCGTAAAAGTTTCGCGATATTTTCTAAATTATTTATATTATTATTTGATAACAAATATAATATGTTTAAGTGAAATATGAATGAATTATTCATATGGGATATTGAATAATTTATTTGGTAATTTTAAAATTATAAACTATGATTTCACCCGAACCACGCTCTTCCGATGCGCCTTGTGTCTGACCCCAACATTTGGGATGCCCAAACATTAATAGTAGATCATGGAACTTCATTAAATGAGGATAAAGTTAAGCATTTCTTGAACGAGTATGAAATTCAATTAGTAAATTCTACATTGATAAGCGGTGAATATGTTAATACTTACCGCCTCTCTAACTGGTATTTTGTGAGTTAACTCAGGATTTATGAGCGTTTTGATATGTTTAATGTTTATTTTGTAGGGTCAGAGCATAAGATGGCTGAAACGGGCTTAACAAGTGAAGAAATGGCAATATGGAGCGAAATTATTCCTATACTAAAGACCTGAGTAGCTCATCCTGAAATTGGAGAGCGCGTCGCGATGAACTGCAATAAAAAAAATCTGACAGAACACAACTTTTTAGTGTGTGTCGCGACATTAAAACAATAGGCACGCGCGTTGCGACGTTGGGCTATGCACGTCGCGACGCTCACACAAATTCCAAGTTTTGAGAGAATTTAAGGAATCGTAAATAAGAAGGTATCCAGAGCTCTCTATAAAAGAATAGTCAGTCATAAGCCCTAGAATGATATTTTGGAAGCCTTCAAGAGACTTTTGAGAGAGAACAAAACACATCAAGGAAGCATAGCACCGAGGTTCAACATCATGAAAGAAGAAGACTGCCGACTTTAATAGTGTTTATTATTTTCTTCTCTTTTATGATGTTTTGTAAAACATTGATTATTCATTTAGAAATCTCAGTTATGTGTTGTAACTAAACCCTTAATCTATGGTTGTGATGAAACTCAAAATTTTAATTCTATATAATTGGTTCTTCTTATATCTGTGTGACTTATTGGCTTATTTATTGAATATTTATGCTTAATGCTCTTTGTTGTTTGATCACCTATAAGATTGAAGTGAGAAACTTATTTGAACTCGAAAATGAAGGTTTGGCCTTAGGTTCAATAACGCATGATCTCATCGAATAGATTTCCCTATAGGATAGAAATATACATGTAAGGCGTGTGTAATCACAATTGGAACTTGATCTTAAAGAATTTGGGCTAGGTAATTGACATAGAAATATAGTTAATTAGTTTAGTCTAAATATTTTCACATGAGCATCGAAAGAGGATTGTGGATGAATTTGATGGAGTTGGTGCTTGGAGTGCCAATCCGAATTTTACATTTTATTATTTATTAATAAAATAACTATATTTCATTTCATACCTTATTAATGGTATTGTCATTACGCAAATTATATTGATGTATAAATATGCTAAAAATGACATCGACCTTAGAATAGACTTGACAATATGTGTAAACTATTCTTAAAGTAAATATTCCTAGTCGTTGGTTTTGGAATACGGTTGAATTCCTATAACCTAGAAGACTAGCACATGTCATATATTGGAATTGGAGTTCCAATGGTTTAACCCGATGTACCATGAATTTTGGAAACTCGTATAGACATGTGGGTATTCGTTGAAGCGAATACTGAATGACTCATAGATGATTCCTAAATAGTTGGAAGCACACACCACCGTCAATAGGAATCTCCTCGAGTCGAGTAGCATATGTAATACTTTGACTATATGATAGAATTGATTTTGTGTGAGATCCTCCACACTTTGATGACATGTATGTCAGAAACCTTTCATGGTCTGGACTCTAGATGTTTGTTGGGTGTGGACCGATGAACTCAGTAATCAAGTGCGAACCAAGATAGAATCCGTCGGCCCAAATGTGTACCATAAGAGGTTTAGGTATCCATGTTAGTAAAGTTACGATTCTTAAATCTTTGGTCAAAGTCGATCACCTGGGGTGGATCGCATCAGTTATGAAGAATCCTGGGCATGTCGACATGAGATGTGCGCCTCAGAAACTTGACGGTATATTCTATGTTTCCTAAGCACAACTTGGATAGCCTAAGACGGAGGGATTATTAGACATATTTGATGACCTCGACTTGTATAGTTCAGAAAGATCGTTCGTATTCTTCGTGAATTCGGAGGTGGTCGAATTACGTACATATTAGCTAGGGTTATATGACGAACGTGTCTGAACTTAGAGAGCCCCAATATGAAGTGTTCTCGTTGAGCACTTGGGTAGCCGATTAATTTTGATAAAAGATAATATTCTATATTATAATTATCAACTAAGATAATCAAGTGTTATTGGATAACATTGATTATTTACTTTGACCTAATTTGATTAATTCAATAATTACACAAGGGCTTAATTGTAAAATCATAATTATCTCTACCATTTGAGGATATTATGTTAATTGTAAGTATGTAATAATATGTGGTTTTGGTTTGATTTAATTGGATTAAATCAAAGTGGCAAACATTGAACTAAAACATTTCTTAATCTTTGGCTTGAATTAATTAGATTAAATTAAAGTGGGAGATAATGAAGATTAGTCACACCTAATTATACATATTTGGATAAATTAGATTAAGCCCACTTAAAAGTTGATTACAACTTTTATTAATTAAAAATTGCCTAAGTTTTTCTATAAATAGCAAGCTTTATGAAGGTTTTAATTACAAGTACAAGTACAAGCAAATTCTTAGAGAAATTAGCCTAAGTTAGAGAAGTGTTTAGAGAAGCTTGTGAGGTCTCTATAACATTTCATCTAGGGGAAATCAAGATTGGATCTTGAAGTGAAGCTTGCTAGCATTGGAAATCAATATTGGATCTTGAAGTTAAGCTTGCACACCTTGGAGGTTCTCCAACCATTTCAACAAAGAAGAAGTAGATTGAATCTTGCATCAAGCTTGCTAGGTAAGTTTGAACTTCTCTTAAGCTATGAATTATGTATTAGATGCATGATCACATAGCTTAATGATGAAATAGGGCTAATAAATTGTGTTAGGATGCTTTAGAAGTATAAACACAATATACTTGTAATTGGGTCAAAATATTTATGTTAGACATAAACATAAAATTAGAGTTTGGAACTCTAGATTAAAGATTAGAGTTATGGCTACCATTCTAGAATCACTTGACCATCTTTGGGTGACCTAGAATTGTTCACGAGATATTTCTTATTGGGATTCTAATTTAGTTTGTGTATTGGATTCAAAATTTACGCAAGTGCGTATTTAGAATAAATTTATGTTTTTGTAAAAGTATTTGATATTTTGAAAAAATTGATTTTTATTCTATAACATGTGTTAATGTTGGTTTTGAAGTTAAAAATTAATTTTTGGTGTTTTTGAAGTGTTTAGGGAAGACCAGAAGAAATTAGTGTAGTGAGCTGAAGGAATTGATTTAAAAAAAAAAAATTGGCTTGCACGCACTGTAGCACGCACGTCATGTGCTTGCGAGCGCTGAATTTGGTTTTGCTCGTTTTTGAGTTTCCGGACTCCAATTCAGTCCCGGTTTTTTCCTATACACTCGTAATGGAATATAATATTTCATTAAATTATTTTAAATTACACCCATACTTGATATTCATGGGTTAGACTCATTTCCGCTGTGCGGGGTACCGATCTGACCCTAGGTGTTCCACAACTGCCCCAACAGAATGGTATCAGAGCAAGGCTTAATCACACAACACATGTTTTTGAATCCATGTCATAGTAATTTTAATTTAATTATGCATAAGACATATTGGATATGTAAAGCATGTTTTAAATTAAAACTTTAACCTAATTAAGTTAATGACTTGATTGTCATCAATCTCCCGTGATTATGTGATTACTTTATTTAAGTAATAATATTAGTAATGTTAGAGCATTATTGGATGGTCCGTCTTGTCAATACGGAGATGAATGGGTTCTTACTACTTATATCCAATATCGTCATTAGTGTGAAGGTATAAATGCTCAGAACTTAGGTCGCTCCGGTAAAACATTAGATGTAGCATGATGAGTTAACGCAGTCACCCAATTTCATCATTAGTGTGAGGGTGTACATACGAAGCTCATTAGTGCATATTGACAAGTATACACCCAGAACACGTCTTAATCCAATATCGTCATTAATGTGAGGATAAGAAACGGTTCACGACCAAACTAGGAGTCACATGAAGTGATTGACCTTGGAGGTCTACCTACTGAGTTTATAAAGGCCAATATCGTCATTAGTGTGAGGCTAGAGTAAATGTCATGGGATCCACTTGCCGCTATGAAATTTTGATAGTCAAATTTCTATTTTTCCGCTAAGGGAGATTACAGAATTACTTAAATTATTTGGAGGGCACTAGTAGATTTAAAATTCCATAATCAATTAGTGTTATTATTTTGAATTGAAAACTGTTCTGCTACTACTAAAAAATATTATCTTGTACATGACTGTCGCTAATCCATTGATGAAAGTTTTGGATTCCAATAAGCTAAAAGGAGCTGATAACTATTTCGAATGGGAAATGAACATGAGCATTGTCTTGGAGTATGAAAAGTTCACTTATGTCACTATAAATCCACTGCCTATTGAAATCGATCCTGACTCCACTCCAGAAGAGCGAGAAACTTTTAATAGATGGAAAGATGATAACCTGAAGGTGAAATCCTACATCTTGGGATCGATGGTTCCATATTTGCTGAGATAGTACATTGAAGTACCGGATACTTGGAGCATCATGCGAAACTCAAGGAGTTGTTCGAGGCAAACCAAGAGATGAAACTTTATCGAAGGTCTAAGGAATTGTTCCGTGCAGAACTCAAAGAGGGATGAGATATCAGCACTCATGTTTTGAACATGATAGACCAGATTCGATATCTGGAACGATATGGCATTGTGTTTGATGAACAGTTGGGCCGTAATTTGGTTATGTCTTATTTGCCTGGTTTTTATGTTGGTTTTATATTAAATTTCCATATGCATTCGATGCAAGCCACATACAAAGAACTTCATAACATGCTATGCACGACAGAGCAAGATTTGAGGAAAGACAACCCACACTGTATCTCCATGGTGGAGCTGGCTCTTTAAAGACTTATGAGAAGTCCAAGAAAATAAAAATGGGGAAGAAGAAAATATCAAAGAAGAACTCCAAGAAGCGTAAAGGCGCAAAACCAAAAGTAGCTCGTGATCAATGTCTACAATGCAAGAAGTCTGGACACTGGAAGAAGGATTATCCAGAGCTAAAAGGAAAAGCATGACCCTCAGGTACGCTTTGTATTTTTCCAATTATTGACATCTCATTAGCCTTAGATGCAAATAGTGGATGTGTGTTAGACACTGGAAGTCCCACTCATATTTGTAATTCCCTACAGGAAATGAGGGTTAAAAGAAGGCTGAATAAAGGGGAGATCCAGCTTAGAGTTGGTAGAGACATTGGATGTCAAGGCCATATGAACAATTGTTCTAGATCTCCCAAATGGATGTAAATTAGGCTTGCATGACTATTATTATGTTCCCTCAATTATCAGACAAATAATATCACTGTCAATATTAGATAAAGAGGGATATAAAATAAATATTACAGATGAAATTTTATGTTTGTGTGATAAAGAGAATTTATTGAAATGTGAATGTTTTTTATCAAACGATCACTATATTTTGGAAACATATAGATATGTCTTTAATATAGAGAAAAATACAAGTAGAAAGTCTGAATTAAATAGTACTGAATTATGGCATATGAGATTGGGCCATATAGGTGTTAGACGTCTATCCAAATTGGTAAAGGACAGTTTGATAGAAAATCATACCTTAGATTCATTTCGATTTGTGAGTCATGTATCCAAGAAAAGATGACAAATGCCCCATTTCTAGGTGTTGGACACCGTGCTGGAGATTTATTTGAACTAATACCCAACAATGTGTGTGGTCCATTAAATTATGCCGCTCATGATGGTTCAACATACTTTATGACTTTTACAGATGACAAGTCTAGATATGGATATGTCCATATGATGAAACATAAGACGAAAACATTTGACAAGTTCAAAATTTTCCGAAACGAAGTAGAAAAACAAACCAGTAAATTCATCAAATGCCTTAGATCAGATCGAGGCACTGAATACATGAATGAAGAATTCAGAAATTATTTAAGAGAGAATGGAATTCTTGCTAAATATATCCCACCAGGAACACCTCAACACAATAGTGTGTCCGAACGAATAAATCGTACTTTATTGGATATGGTGCGATCCATGATGAGCTATACAGATCTTCTTTATTACCTTTGGGGTTATGCTTTACTAACTGCTACCTACATACTCAATAGGGTTCCATTGAAAGCTGTTTCTACGACCCCATATCAGAAATGGTTCGGTAGAAATCCAAGTCTTAGGCATTTAAAGATTTGGGGTTGTCCTGCATACGTTAGAATTGCGCAGCGGGATAAACTAGCACCCAGAGGGTATAAATGTAGGTTCGTTGGATATCCTAATAATTCCATGTGATATCAATTCTACGATTCCGAGTAACGAAATGTATTTATTGTTCGCTTTGTAACTTTTCTTGAAAAATAATTTTTTAGAGAAATTAGTAATTGTAGAGAGATTAAACTTGATGAGTTTAATCCCAACATTAAGGAACCTGAGATAGATGTATAATGGATGATTAATTTTAATTATGTGGAGATCATCATCATCATCATTGATGGATGGTTATTATTATTATTATTATTATTATTATTATTATTATTATTATTATTATTATTATTATTATTATTATTTTAGCGTTGAAAAATGTAATCGATTATAATTTTTAACGTCGATTATAATTTTTCGACGCTAAAAGTAAAAAATTAAATTTCCCAGAAAAAATTACCCTAATTTTTTATTAGCCGCCAACGTTTTAGAGTCGAAATATTCGACGCTAAAGGGTTATTAAAATCCCCAAATCGGTATCCCCCCACTCTATGCTTCTGCGTGATTTCTTATCTTCTGCTCTCAGCTAGACTCGTCTGATTATGGTAAATGATTTTTTGATGTTTTCTTTTATCGATCCTTAATTGCTTGGAGGCTCTTTTGATTTACAGTCAGCGTAATGATTTCATATGTATGTATGTATATACATATTGTGTGTGTACGTTCGGTGAAGTTTAGATTTGGAATTCAGATGATATGATAAATTGGTGAAATGGGTTGTGAATGAATCTGTCATTGTATGTATGTATGAATGTTGGTGGTTATGTTTGTATGTAGGTATCAATAAATGAATGAGTGTATTTATTGAATTTTTCGAAGAATTTTATATGGTGGAATTCTGAAGATTAGATGAATTTTATATGCTTGTTGTTATGGAAATTCCAGAACAGCATGCTGCTTTTTTAGAAATTCTGGAACAGCATGCAGTTTTGGAAATTCCAGAATAGCAAGCCCATGTCGCGCCGTAAGTTGTGAGCTTGCGGTATTTGAAAAATACTAGTTATGAATTTATTCTAGATATGGCTTAGATTACAGTTATAAGACTTGAAGTGAATGATTTGATAAACTAGCCAATGATTCAAATTTTTTATCTTATTTTTATATTTTAAATTTGGATATATATATATATATATATATCTTGCTAGTGAAATTGAGGGTGCATAACTATTATTCAAGACTGTATTTTGATTCTTATTTTGCAGATGGCACCGAGCAATCACAAACACGCTACTTCGACTCCATCTACAACTGCAAGGATAGATGCCCCTGCTGGGGTCTCTGCTAGCACATGTGACTCGAGTGCAGTGAAGGGTCGATGACGCACCCGTGGCCTGGGGTTGGTTAAACACGTTAAAGCTCACGACCGCATTCGGATAGAGATATCAGATGATGGAGAAAGACAAATCGGGCAACATTCTTCATCAATTACCAATGCCATAGGTGCCACTGCTCGGTATGAAGCTCTCAAAAACTACGTTTCTTGGAGAAAGATACCATGGGAGACGAAAATCAACCAGCTCTCCCCGACGCTAGTTGTGAGTAAACTTACAATATTGAGTTTTCTTTATATTCTGTTATCTTTAAATTAATATTTTATACTTAATTTTTACTTGGTTGCTATTCTGGCAGGAGTGGTTTGACGTGGATCTGACCAAAGTAAACGTCCAAAAGTATCTTGACAAATAAATGGGGAAAAATTATAAGGATTATAGGACAAAAGTCCAGAAATCGATATTCGACGCATATGGACCTTTGGATGCTCCACAACACAAGCCTGATTTTATAGAGGAGCAATACTGGACATTCTTGTTTGAGCTTTAGTCTTGCGAGAAACACGAGGTAATTTTAAAATAATACGAAATTGATAATAATCTTGTTTTTGTTTTTTACTTACAGTGTTGTTAAATACAGAAAAAATGTCACGCAAATACGGATAATCGAAGTCACATGCGTTTCAACCACCGTGGAGGTTCCAAGCCATTTATCCAATACCGTGTCGAATATTCTGAGGTAAATATATCCTAAACTGTATTTTAACAGTTCATTAATTTTACTAATATCCAATAATGTATCAGTTTATATTTTTTAGCAGAGTATCACATGTGAGGTGCAGTCATTTCCAGAGTTTTTCCAAGTGATGCAGTACAATAAGAAGAAACAAATGGATCAATGAAGAAGCTGAACACTACTACATAAGTTTAAGTATTTAAAATAAAATAAATATTATTTTAAATTGATTTTTTTCTTTTCAAATTCGAACATTAACTTATTTTTTTTTTAAACAGAACGAAATGGTGGAGCTCCAACATCAAACTCAGGAGACAAGGTCGACCCTATACCAGATGAGGAGTTGTCGCAATTGGTTTTCAAGAATAATACAGCGTACAACGTCGGCCTTGGCACTCGTAAGAAGCCTACGTCATCTGGGTGCACTACTGTTTCTTCTCAAATTGACTCGTGCCTTCGAGAGGAGCTAGCCACCACCAAGAACAGGTTGGAAAATACTGAAGACGAGCTGAAGAAGACTGAGGAGACGCTACCGCAGGTCAATGTGGACCACGAAAGGAAGATGCAGGAGTTCGACCAGCGGATAAGGGCTTTCCGGGAGATGTTGGAGGCCTCACTCGGCCAGAGTACATTGGGCTCGAGCACCCCTATCACAGCAGTAATAAATTTTATTTTCATTTGTATAAACATTCACAATAGATAGTTTTAATAGACTAAAAATTTATTTTATTTAATAAATTTTCATTACAATAACAAATTAATTATTAGAATAAAAATAATTATACTATAATTCAGCAATTTTTTTTTAAAATAATATATTTTTTAAAATATTAAATTGAATATTTCAGAGCAAATGTATGTAAAATAATAAATTTGTTTTACTTTTAGCGTTGAATTATTCGACGCTAAAAGTAATAAAATAATATTTATTTTTTAATAATTTATTGATTTTTCGTCGAAGATTTTCGATGCTAAAATAGACTTTGTAGCGTCGCATAGTTTGGTCGCCAAATATGTACTTTAGCATCGCAAAATATAATTTTTCGTCGAAAATATTTCAACGTAAAATATAAGGTTTTAGTGTCGAAATTTATAGTTTCGACGCTATTTGTCTTTCTCGTCCACATTTTGGCGTCCAAATTTAGCGTCGAAATTATTCGACGCAAATTACTTTTAGTGTCTAATTTATTAATTTTAGAGTCGACAAGTTTCGACGTTATAGACCTTATTTTTTATAGTGAAAGCATTTCAAATAAGTTTCATTCTTACTTTTAATGTAATAGCACTTCAAATACAATCACCCATAGCATTCAAGATTAATTTTTGAAAAAAAAAGGAATTTTTTTTATATAAGTAATTAAAAAACAATCACATTTTAATGAGTCAATCATTTTTTTTTTTGTAAAGATAATCATATTTTTTTATGAGAACAGCCACATTTTAATAATCTTAGTCATTTTTTTTGAAAGGATGATCACATTTTTTAGAATGACAATCACATTTTTTTTTTTATACGAACAATCACATTTTTGTAAAAATAATCATATTTTTGTAAAGACACTCACATTTTAATAAGATCAATGGTTTTTTTTTTTTTTTTTTTGGTAAAGATGGTCATATTTTTTGTAAGGATAGTCAAATTTTTTATGATATGTACATTTTTGTAATAACACAGTCATATTTTCATGTTGTATATTATGTGCAACGAAATAATTTTGGGGCTAATTTTAATATTATGGAAATCTAAATTTGAGATAGGTTCCTTAATAAAAGTTGTAGGTATGAATGCTACCTATATGTGAAATTTTATAGATTATGATTTGGAGTCCATATGAAGGAGATGTGAATGTTTGAAAATGACATATACCATTTTTCTTTCATCAAAACTTATCGATAATGATATTTGTTTTAAAGCTTATGATTTATAAATTAATAATATATATCTTTTTTTTTCTTGAAACACTTTACATTTTGGAGATATTTTATTTTTAAATTAAAATTTTTGAAAAGAAACTACCAAATATGGATTGCTTAACCTAAGGTATTTTTCTTTTCTTTGTTTTTTGGTTTTTTGAGTGGCAAATTTATAATTATATTATTTTATCATGGATATTTATGTCATTTTACTTGTGAGTGAACTAAATGTAAATTCTATTTTGAGTTTGGTCTAAATAGAAATGGATTTTTCCATTTTAGAGTAAATAATAAATCCTATAATAAATTAGGTTAACTAAAAATGGGACCGATAATATAAAATGAAGGGGATCATAAAACGGACTTTTCCATTTCATTGGTGGCTTTTTCTTCTCTCTCATTTTGATTAAGTAATAAGTACTAAAGTATCTATATATATGCAATCTGATTTTTATGAGGGGGCTATAATAATGCCAACTTTCTAAAATTATCAAGTACATTATGATATATTGCAGCTGGCAAAAAGTTGTGGCATATTAAATTATTTGTGTGCAATTTAAATTAGTTAAAATGTGTAGAGTGGTAAAAGGCTTATAACATAGTCGACGGGTACTGAGTTTGAGTCAGGGACAGTCGGAGATTTTACCAGCTCATTTCACCCGAGAGTTTCCAATATTTTTTTAAAAAAAATAGTGTAGAGAGTGGTAGCATGTGACTCTTATCAGAGTTTTGTTGTACCATTTAGTAGCATAAATATTTGCTCTGATCTTGGTAGCTAAATTGAGAATATCAAATTGCTCTTATTATCAACATCAATTGCCTATTAGGAAGCAACTGATCACAATGGGACAACGTTCATATAAATATATTTATAGTCTTGTGAAACTGTGATGATTCCATGTTCGTGCATTAATATTACGATTTTGGCTTTGGTATTCTCAGGATTTTAATACCATTTTTATATTTTGAGATCTTTGATCATATAAAAATATTATTAAAAAAATAATATCCTTAATCATTAATCATTATTATTTTTAAAAAAAAATGAAAATATAGGCGAAATGCATAGCCCCGTCTATAATCAACACTGGCAATACAAAAATAGAAAAAATATCTAGTTCCCTTAGTGTTATACAATACACATCAGTCAGAAACATTATTGGCGAGACATTTGTTATCCATCTACATCACATGGTTTTATGGTATATGAAATGATTTTTATTTGGTAATTGGATCTATTTGCATGACAATTAATGATGTTGCAAGAAATTGCTTACTTGTTTTGATGCTTATATCGAAACAAGAGAATCTATTTCCATTGATCAATAATTATTTGGCTTGTGAGAATGACACAAATATACATTTAAAGTATAAGTGAGTTTCTACATGAGAGTGAGATTAAGAAGAAAATAGAGCTATCTTATGTTAGAGATTTTTGGGAATATAAACTCAACTCACTAAATTAATTTGATATCATACCGAATGACGTGTTAGCCTTATCGAATTAAGTTCATTACTCTTAATATAATATTTAAAATCTTAATTTATTTCATAATTAACGGAGTTAGAAATAAAAATCTAATGAGACCAAATTTTCAAATTCTACTAGCATGTGAAAAATATTTTTGGGTGGGGCAAAATTATATGAGTGGTAGGGTAAAGACATCTCATTGTTGTTTTATTTAACTTAAAACGTCAAAAGTCCAAGTGGCATTTATTTATAGAACGTAGAGTAAAATAAGTCCATCAC
Organism: Zanthoxylum bungeanum; assembly: GCA_019454045.1. NCBI lineage: Eukaryota > Viridiplantae > Streptophyta > Magnoliopsida > Sapindales > Rutaceae > Zanthoxylum > Zanthoxylum bungeanum. The sequence goes on from SKCR01022892.1 coordinate 14,419, forward strand.
CATTTAATTATTAATTGTGTAAATTTTGCCACCTTAGCACATAAAAGAGTCAAATGCAATCTCCATCACCATCTACCATTTATGGAGCATAAGGTAGTCACGAGCTTATCTAACTCTAAAAGTTCAACCAAAAAAATCATGTCAATTTAGTGCAAGTATTAATCATATTAATTGTTTTGGTAACTCTCAATTTTGAAAATAGTTTTCCGAGAAAAAAATGAGTAATATTACATACATCAAGATCTTTTTTAAATTCTGTTTATAACGAGAATTTTGTACAGTGGTCAGTAGATATGACATTTAACTCTCAATTCATAACATTCAAAATCAAAGACATTTTGGTACTATGTCTTTTTTTTTATTCTCAAAATCACGATTTATACATTATATAATTGATTTCAGTAGATTCCTAAAATGTTATGATTATCTAATCACTGAAGAGTATTTTGTGGGGAAAATAAATATTCTCTATTACTACTTGAATAGAATTTACAAGTGTTACAAAATTTGTATAAAAAACCTCACACACTAACTACATTCTCTAAGCTCTCTTACTTTAAGTTTACACTCTAAGCTCTCTTACTTGAATTTCTTGTTAGGGATGCCTTTGAGCTCTCAAATGAGGCTCAATTATAGCCATTTCTAGAACCAAATTGTCAACAAAAATACAAACTCACCAAAGTTATTTTGGTGGTTTGCACCATTGTCAAAAGGTGGCAATTATTTTTGACAATAGTGACCACAATCTTTGACAATAAAGATTATGGAAGCTGGATTCTATAATTTTTCCCCTCTAGCTGCATTCAAAATGATTGTCATCTGAAAGTTATCCTGACTATGTCTCTGCAAAGCTCAAGCTTGTTCCGAGTGACCACCTTTGTTGACATGTCGGCTGTGTCTTTACACATCACACTTCACTGTGTCTCTACACAGTACTTTTATGTTGTGTCTCTGTATAGCACAGTTCCACTGCCATATTTCTTCACCCATTTATTCCTCAATGCATTCTTTTCTTATAAGAAACTCTTTCGCTCCCTCTCATTAGTAAGCATAATATATTCATATATTGTATATCTGGTTGATGGAAATCTGCCTCGCTTATATTTTCTTGTATGAGGTCCACTAGTTTCAGGAGGTCTGTCATCATCCAAATCTGTGGATGATCATGTAGCATTTAGGTTGTGGCTCCCTGCTCAATACTCTCTTCTTATAATTGGTTATTAAGCATTTTTTTGATTAATTAGTAATCAAGTTGCCATTCTAGAGTCTTAAGGCCACTCATTTATGACTTAAAATTTTTCTTGAGTTATTTCAAGTGGTGAGACTTGTTTGGTGTGTTAAATATTTGATTAAAGTATTGAATTTATTCAATTTAGTGTAAATTGATCAATTGTAGTAATTGAGAAATTATGGTTCTTAACCTATTCCAATTTTGAGTATTTTCATATATGTGATATATTATGGTGTGTATATGATGCATATTAAATTTGGGATTGATTGGATTTGATCTTGACTTGTTTTGAACAAGATTGGACTAAATTACAAAATTTACAAACCTTTGAGGCTTCTTGGCAATTTTGTCTTTTAGTGGGGATTTTATTGTAATTTCTATTTTGATGTGTTGGACATGTTGAAAATCATTTTAGAACTGATTTGGAATCATCCAAAATTGTATTTGATAATTTAAGGACTAAAATGAATAAAATGCAAAATTTAAATGGTAATTTTCAAGAAATATGATTTCTTGGGTAAAATTTCAGTTTTCAAGTATTGAGTAATTAAAATAAATAAGTTTATTTTAATTGCCCAAGAAAAATAATTACCGGAAATTATTTCGTAGTGAAATTACGCGAAAACGGTGAAAAATGACGTTAACGGGTAATGGCTGCCCAAACAGTGAACTGTCACTGTTCGGGCAGTCCAAGAACTTTCCAAATATTTTTGGGCCTGACCTGGGCAGTCCCCATGTGCATTGGTCGATCGGTTCGGTCGGAAATGTGTTTTATGCTATTTTGTAGAAAAATATTTTCGTAAAAGTTTCACGGAGTTTCTATATTATTTATGTCGTTATTTGATATCGAATAAATATATTCAGGTGAAATATGAATGAATTATTAATATTGGATATTGAATAATTTATTCATAAGTTTTAAAAATTTTAAACTATGATTTCGCCCGAACCGCGCTTCTTCCGCTGCGTCGCCCTGATAAAACCCCAACATATACATGAGTGGACGACACTCTACTGGTGGTTTGAAAATATTTCATTTCTTGTTCTTGTAAACTTGATACATGGAAATCGTGATATGTGAACATAAATATGATACATGGGAAACATGACGTTAAACTTGTAAACATGACACACAAGCTGAAAATATAAACTATAGACTTGAAACTTGAAACAAAATATGTAAGCATGATTCATGGAAATCATCAATTGAAAACTATAAACATGACACTTGAAGAACATAATCTGTAAACATGTAAGCACGATGCATGAAAAATATAAACTGTAAATACGTAAACATGACACGTGCAAAAAACTTTATCTGCCTCCTCTAGTTCTGCTTCTGGAATTTCATCGTGCACCCTATATTTGGCCAATTATGCTGGTGCTTGGTCTGGATTTCTGTCGGCACTGAAATGGGAAGACATCATAGGCTTTTTAATATCTTCAATTGTCTGATCTTAAAAAAAACTCTACATCTCCATAGCCTAGGAATATAAGTGGAGTAGTCTTTATATCGAGCTTTTGCCCGAGTTCCTTGGATACATGTACAACGACTAAACAGTCGAAAGTTCTAAAGTGAGAATATGGAGATTCTTACCAGACAACACTTTCTCCGGAATCTCAAAATTTAACGGTACAGATGGTGATCTGTTGATCAGGTAGCAGGCATCATGAACAACTTCTCCCCAGAATAGCTTTGACAGTTTAGCCATGTTGATCATACTTCTGAATTTCTCCATGATGATGTGGTTCATTCTTTCAGCTATACCATTATGATGTGGGGTGCGTGGAACAGTTCTCTCATGTCGAATGTCGTGTCTCCTGCAGTAGGCATCTAACTCCTTGAAATGTGCTCACCTTCATCGTCTGTGCGGAGGTAACTTAGCTTCTTCCTTGTTTCACACTCCACCTTGGTGTGGAACATCTTGAACTGATCCATGACCTGATCTTTCGTTTTGAGAAAATACACCCATACTTTCCAAGTTGCATCATCAATGAAAGTCAGAAAATATTTATTATTGTTTAGTGAATCAACCTCCAATGGACCACACACATCAGAGTGTACCGGACTGAGCAACTCTAATCTTCTATTTGAAGAGAATTTAAACTAGACTCCGTGTTTCTTACCAATTAAATAATGGTTGCAAGGACCTTGTGAAACATCCTTGTAAGCTCATTCTTGGTCAGGGTAGACAACCCTCTCACACTCATGTGACTGAGTCTTTGGTTCCACGGATTTTGAAAGCCTATTTTTCAATTACATTGAGGCTGTCTGCATAAATCCTCATATGAGTTTTGTATAGTGTGCCGCAAACATGTCCTCGGGGGACAACCATGACACCTTTTTTCATTATCCATGTACCATTTCTGAATTGACGGTCATAACCCTGTTTGTCAAGGGTTATCCCCGAGAGTACATTCAGCTAAAATTCTAGAACATGTAGGACATCCTTCAAAATTAATGTACACCCTATATTTATCTGTAATTGAATATCACAAATTCCTACTATCCAAAAGGAACTGATATTTTCCACCTTCACTGAACCAAAGTCTATTACTTTATATGTTGTGAAGAAATATCTATGAGGAGTTACGTGGTATGATGCTGTAGTATCTACCAGCCACTCAACATCTTGAGTTGTTGTGTGAATGCATGTCTCTTTCTTCATGGAGCATATGGCTATATCTCATTGGACAACTACTAGTGTCTCTTCTTTGTTATTCTTCGACTGGTTATTGCCTTGGCCCTGCTCTCGTTGCCGTTTTTGGCAATTATTCTTTTAAGTGGCCTTCTATGCCACAATGATAGCACTTATAAATAGAAATCATTCCATCTTAGGATCTACTTCTGGTTTTGCTTCTGCCTCTCCCTTTTTCTCTTCCTCGATGTCTTCCCCGATTCTTCGTGATGAAAACTTCTGTCTGTTGTGAGCCAACGTCTTTTCTTCTGGACTCTTCATTCGACATGGCATATTTTACCATAAGCATGGTAAGTTTGCCTCCTAAAGTCAAACTGCTGAGAGTGACCACCAATGTCTCTCAGTTATTAGGAAGAGAACTGAGTAGTATGAGGGCTTGTACTTCATCTCCCATCTACATGTCTACTGCAGACAGCTGATTCACCAAGATGTGGAAATTATTGGTATGTTCTGTAATGGAAGTTCCACTTCGTAACTTCAAATTCACCAAACATCTCATTAATATGGCTTTATTTCGAACTATCTTGGCCTGGTACATGCCTTCTAGCTTTATCCATATTTCGTAAGCATATGTATTCTTTGCTATGTGGTGGAAGACATTGTGGCTGATCCACTGCCTAATCTGACCGAGAGTTCTGTTGTTGAGTTTATTCTAGTTACTCTATTTGACAGAATCCAGTCTAACTCCATTCATATCAATCATATCGAATTTATCTTTACAGTACAAATAATCTATAATTTGAGGAATATTCAATTTCCATTTTAAGTTTAAAGTTTAAAAAGCAAATAGGATAAAATCAAGGCTGATTTTCATAAATCGGAGGTTACTGTTATGTCCGTAACAATCGAAAATGGTGGATTTAACTATTCTTTGGTCCATATCCGAAACAGAGGTCGATTTATAACTTTCTGAAACTTGTGGGGTCAAAATATAAATTTCAGAGACTTTAGGGACTCAATAGAATTTATCAGAGATGTTGATGTGACAGACACTTGTTTGATGACATGGAAAAAAATGGGACTGACTTACTGACATAACTGCTGACGTGGTGGACACGTGTCGATGACATGACAGCTGAAGTGTCAGACACCTTGCTGACATGGCTGATTACTGTTTACTGATGTGGCACTGACTGTGTGCTGACGTGTCGATTACGTGGCTGACACTTCAGTGTCTTCAACCTCTGGACGCGCGTGAAGCGCGTGGTGTGACTAGGGCGCTTGTGCAGCTTTTGGATGGCGCGTACGGCGCATGAGACTTTCGCCGATGTCAGTTTGATTGTCGAAAAATATCACCATGCTCGTCTCGACGTGAACAAGCTGATGGTATGCTCAAAATTGATTTTTGATAACTTTCCCGAAACCTGTATTTTTCGAATCGAGTTTCATTTTTCGGTTTTTCGACCCCCAATGTATAATCAAAGCTACTGATACCATTTGTTGTGATTCTTTGATCAATGAAGAGTGTTTTGTGAGGAAAAATAAATATTCTCTTTTACGACTTGAATAGAATTTATAAGTGTTACAAAACTTGTACAAAAAATCCTACACACTAACTACACTCTATAAGCTCTCTTACTTCAAGTTTACACTCTAAGCTCTTTTACTTGAAGTTTTTTTGTTGGGGATGCCTTTGAGTTCTCAAATGAGAGCTCAATTTATAGTCATTTCTAAGAACCAAATTGTCAACAAAAATACAAACCCACCTAAAGTTATTTTTCGTGGTTTGCACCATTGTCAAAAGGTGGTAATTACTTTTGATAATAGTAACCATAATCTTTGAAAATAAAGAATATGGAAGCTGGATTCTACATAAAATGCAAATTAATCGTGTAGTAATTAATTTTGGTTATATATATACACACACAAAAGAAAGTCATTTAAGCCTATGAAATTGAAATCCTCACGTATCACACATAACTTGAAAGTCAAAATAACCAAAGTGTAAGCACCCTGTAAAATAGAAAAATTTGGTTTTAAGATGTTGGTGTGATTATTGGAAGTGACATAAAAGGAAAACGAAACAATAGAAAGGAAATTAATTACTGAAGAATTAATAATATATCGTGCATTTAGAGTCTTTGTCAAGGCTAGAAGAAAGAGCAAGCAATCCTTATACAATTAATTAAAAGAGTCCTGTTTCTAGTAATTAATTTCTTTTACGACTTATCATTGTTCATTTGCAATTACAAATTTATTAAATCAAGCTGGGTCAGTAATTATAACTAAGTTTTATAATACATCCAATGTAAAGCCTCCAGTAAGATTATGACATGTGACTTTTGTTATAGAATAACTCACATTTATTTGTCAGAATTTTAACATAAATAAATAAATATGATTGATTTATTATATAGATGATGTAAGGGGTTGACCCGACCCGAAGCAACCCGACTCGACCAGGTCGGGTTTGCAAAGTTAGAAAAATAATTTCGGGTCAGACTCGATCAGTAAAATCGGATCAGGTCGCGGGTTCAATGTAAAACATCGGGTTTGACCTGACCCGACCCGCAATTAATGATTTTTTTCATTTTCACTTCTATCTAATTTATCATAATTTGATTTAACTACAAATCCTATCAAAATTGTATCATAAAAAATATATATTATGCATTTTTCCGACCCGACCCGCAGTGACCTGACCAGCGTGGACTACACTTTAAAATTTCGAGTTTCGGGTCCTCCGACCCGCATGACCCGACGCAATTAAATTTAAGAAAAGTAAAAAAAAAAAAAACATCGACCTGACCCGATCCGATTCGTGAACTCCCCTATTATTCACCCATCATTTTCAACTTTCAAGTAGGGGTGATCACGGTTTCGGGTCAAACCGCAACCTGACCCGAACTGTATCGACCCGAACCACACCGCACGGTTTGGAAAAAAATTAAAAATGATTTCGGGTCAATCTGAACCGAACTGCAAATTTCGGGTCGGTGTGCGGTTTTGACCCAATCACGACCCGAACCGCCCAAAACCGTAAATTTTGACTCAAACCGTGACTCGAACCGCCGACCCGCGTTCAAATTAGATATTATTTTATATTTTTCTTCTTCTTTAACAATGAAATTTAAGATATTTAATGATCATATGACAATATGCAATGTACAAATGAAAATTGGTATTTTTCTCTTCAATTATTATGTGAAAACACACAAAATTTTCTTAAAAAAATTTATAATCCAAACCGCCGACCCGAACCGCCCAAACCGCTAAACCGCCAACCCAAACCGCCGCGGTTTTCTTTATCAAATTTATGATTTCGGTTTCTAATTTCCCAAACCGCCAACTCGCGCGGTTTGAAGTGAAAAACGATAAAACCGACCGAACCTCACCGCGAACACCCCTACTTTCAAGTACAATTTGTGGTAGTGTCAGTGAAAAATAGAAGAGAAGAGACCTTAGAATTCCAAGTAGTCGATTCATAATCCACATATGGAACTCGTAACAAGTACAAATTAAACTACTGAATCCAACCTAGCTAATGGTGTTAAAATTTATGAAAAAAGAAAGAAAAATTATTGGAAATATAACTGATAGAAAAAGAGAGATTTTGGTAGGATGGGCCCATTGATCTTAAATACGTTTTCACCTATACACATATAAGACTCAGTATTAAGATGAAAATCAAACAAATTTTTTTTGGAAAATTTTAATTATCAGGCAAGCAAATAACATTATTTACTTTTCGTTACTAAATTTATGAAAAAATAAATAATTTGATATTATAAATTTTGAAATATTACAATTGAATATTATACTTGTGTTTAAATAATATTTCATTGTATTTTTGTTAAAATTTTAATTTACCATTATAACAATAACATTAACTAAGTCAATTGATGCTCAGCTAATGGAAAAGTAATAAAATATAAGATTTTTTACAATTTTAATAATAAAATATTATTTTACCATAAATTAAGTAGTAAAATATGATATTTTAAAATTTAAAGTACCCAATTATTATTTTGTCATAATTTTAATGGTAAAATATAAATAACCCTATAAAAAAATACATAAAGTAAAAACCAAAAGACTTAGATTTGTCACAGAGCTAAATATAGTGTTGATTTTTTTTTTTTATAAATTATTATTAGTAATTATTACATAATAATTTTACTGTAATTAAATCTGAATGATGTATTCTTATTAAAAATACGTGCGGTATACAATTATGTAAAGTTAAAAAAACCCAATTCAGATCCGAATTCAAAGCAAACATATCACATTCACGATATTATTACAATTACAAGGTCACTGGACATATAAGATCTTAGGATCCATAATGTTGGCTGAAGCAAAGCGCGTGAAGACAATTTGAAATTCCAAAAGTCGTTAGAAATCTAGTCGTTAAATTATTTATTTCGGCTTAATCGGAGTAGGTAAAATCTTCAGTTGTCTCATGCTCTTGCAAGAAACACACTACATAAATTCAAACTCATAATCTTAAGGTGAAATCCTGAGTCCTATACCATCAAGCCATCAACCTATATATAATGTTATAGGTGTTATTTTCATCTATACAAAATATAAGACTCGGTTTTTTTTGGAGAATTTTAATTACCAGGCAAGCAAATAACATTATTTACATTTCATTACTAAATTTATGAAAATAATAATAATCTGGTACTATAAATTTTGAAATATTACAATTTAATATTATACTTGTGGTAAAATAATATTTCCTTGTTTGTCAGTTTAAATTTTAATTGACCGTTTTAGCAAAAAGGTTAACTAAATCAACCAATGATCAAGTAATGGGAAAATAGTAAAATATAAGATTTTGTACAATTTTAATAATAAAATATTATTTTATCATAAATTTAATAGTAAAATCTAATATTTTAAAATTTAAAGTACCCAATTATTATTTGTCATAATTTTAATAATAAAATATAAATAATCCTATAACAAAATACATAAAGTAAAAACCAAAAGAGTTAGATAAGTCACTGAGCTGGATTTTGTGTAGATTTTTTTTTTTTTTTTTTATAAATTATTATTGGTAATTATTAAATAATAATTTTAATATAATTGAATCTTAACGATATATCATATATTCTTATTAAAAAAACGCTTGATATAAAATTATGAAAAATTTAGAAAAACCCAATTCAATTCAGTTCAGTAATAGATTCGAATTCAAAGCAACATATCACAGTCACGATATTATTACAATTAAAAGGTCACTGGACATATAAAATCTTAGGATCCATAATGTTGGCTTGAAGCAAAGCGCGTGAAGACAATTTGAAATTCCAAAACTATGAAAATTTCAACGAAGCCAAAAACACAAACGTCTCTTTTTTGTTTCTTCTTCTTTTGTTAAAATCAGATTAACAAAGATTCAGCAAAGGAGTCCAACTGAAGTTGTTCATCATCATTCTTCAGGATTTGTAAATACTCTTCATAGAGCTTCTCTAGCGAGTTTTCACCTGTAAAGACTTGAGACTGGCAATCAAAATCTGAGCCGTTAACCAGATCATGATGATGATGATGATTATCACCAACAAGAAACCCAGCAGCTGGCCCATGATCATCATGAAAATCTTTGAAACTGTAACAAGGAACTTCTTCCAACACTTTCCTACCAAATCCCCCTTCAGAAAAAGTAGTACTACTTTCAAAACTTGCATTTCTTGGCAACAAATAAGACGTAACCCTAATGGGTTTTGGGAGATGGACTTTGTGCTTCTCTTCTGTGGGCTCTACAGAAGCTGCTTTGCTCTGTTTCTTGCTGCTTTTATTGTTTCTTGATCTCTTTCTTGATCCAACGGCCGGCTCCGGTAGCTTCATGTGGGTATTCGGGTCGGTTCCTTGGGTTCGAAGACGTTTGCTAAGATGGGTATTCCAGTAATTCTTTATCTCGTTATCGGTTCGACCCGGCAGCCTTCCTGCGATGAGAGACCATCGATTCCCAAGAAGTGCATGTAATCTGATAATGAGATCATCCTCATCAGCCGTTATGTTCCCTCTCTTTATATCTGGTCTTAGATAGTTCATCCATCTTAGCCTGCAACTCTTTCCACATCTAAGAAGCCCTGTACATAAATGTAATTTCATCACACAATTTTACTAGAAAAAATAAATTGAAGAATAAAAAAATGAATTACCAGCTTTTTTAGGCAAGGATCTCCAATGGCCTTCACCGTGAGCTTGAATGTACTTGGTAAGCAATGTGTCTTCTCTAGGAGTCCATGGACCTCGATGCAACCCGACCTTTGAACAACAAGGAGCCCTTCCCATTTTTGTCTGATAGTTGAACAATGCACTATTGATGAGCAACCAGAAATGAACAAAATGCGTTAGCGTATATCTGAATTTACAATTTTATTTTTATAGGAGAACCCCATACCCACTTCACCTGCTGATTTGATTTGTAAATGTTTTGCACGTGGCCATGTACATACATTAATTTATGGGCAATGATATACTTACTCACACTTTTCCCGAATTTTATTCCGTAGTTAAAATGAGCTACAGTAATTCACTGTAGCTACAGTGAGATAATTATGATAAAATTAAATAAAAGTATGAATAAATTTATCATTTTTGTTAATTTATATTCGGATTTTACGGTGCTTCGGTTAACTTTATTCTGAATTATTTTTATTAATTATTAGATAATAATTTAATATAATTAAAATTTTAATTATGTATTATTATTAAATATATATGATAAGAAATTTAATACAATTTAGGCAACACTAAATTTCAAATTCTTTGATGATAATTTTTGGTCAAATTCTAAACAACCTTTCTGCTATCTGCCCTTCTCATGCATGCGCACGTACACCAAATTACCAACGTCATCATCTTTTGATAGAGCAGGTGCTTAATGGCTGTCAAATCAGGACCGCTCATCATATGAAACTCCAAATCAAAATCAATGTCTAGTCATCGGATTCATAGACATTGTAAGGGGACAATAATTAAAATAAACAATAATGATATGTATATAAAAACAATTGGGCATGTGCGTCCGGGAAAGTAGCAGGGCTCATATAAAAATGCATATAAACATAAAAGCCAAAAAAAAAAAAAAAAAAAAAAAACCTCTACATGATAAAATATTTTTGAAAATGGGGCCCTGTCATTGGCCAACAATCAGGGATAATTAAAGTGTTGGTGAGATTCGAACTCAAGGGTACACTGCTAGGTGCCACTAGACTAAGTGCATCTTCTTGTAGTACAAACACCTTATTTTCATAGTAATAGTTATTATTTTTATTAATAAAAATAAAGTAATAATAAATTTCCATCAGCAAATTCTATTGATAATTTGTCAGTATTCTGTGGCGTCATAAATTGACGCCACCTTTAGCGATGAAAAAATTGTGGCATCCTTTAAAGACAGATTTTTCGTTGGTAATTTATCGACGGAAAAATTTATCGGTATAGGTGGAAAAATATTAATAATTTGATAGTTTTTAAATAGTGAATGTTTTTGAATAGGCACACAGATGATATAATGAAATTTTTGAAGTGTTATTGTCATTTGAGTCCGTATTATTTGTAGAAAGTAACTGGTATACCAAAGCTCAAGAAATGCATCACCTTAATTTAAGTTTTGTTTCATTAAAAAGTACTTGATCAAATTTATCTACCAAATAAGTTAACAATATAAAGGCATTAGTGATCCAAGATATGCGAATTGAGTATTATCCAAGTTTAAAATACTCAAGATACATCAACAAAGAGGTTTTTGGCCGAATTCCATTAAAGAGTTTCAAGAGAAGACCACATAGGCAATGACAGTGGGATTTGCGCAGTCTTCATATTTTGACCATAACTTTCTCGTCCGATATCTGATTTGGGTGATCAAATTTGTCTACCAAAGAAGTTAACAATATAAAGGCATTAGTGATCCGAGGTATGAGAATTGGGCATTATTCAAATCTAAAATACTCAAGATACATCAACAAAGAGGTTCTTGGTCAAATTCCACCAAAGAGTTTCAAGAGAAGACCGCATAGGTAATGACGACGAGATTTGCGTAGTCTTCATATTTTAGCCATAATTTTATCGTCTGATATTCGATTTGGGTGATTCAAATTACTTTGGAAATAATACTCAAAGATCTATAATTGTATAGTTTATGGAAAAGACAAATTCGGACTTTTTCCTAGTAAAAAATGAAGTCATAATTATCCATATAATTTTAGGTTCTATATTTTTAATTTTATGTTATGTTTACGTAATGAGTTGAATTCTATTATTATTTTAAAGCTTATGAATGGAATTTTGAGACTTATTTAGTTTATAGTTTAGTTTTATTAGTTCAATTAGGATTTTTTTTTAAGTATTTTAGTTTAATTAGTTTTCATTATTTGAGTTAACTTTGGATTTTACAATGGCCTATATAAAGGTGCATTTAGCTTGTAATTTTGGTAGAGAATTTTGAATAAAGAATAGTCATTGGCTTTTAACACCCAAGTGTGTGTGTGAGTGGATTCTCTCTTGGTTTTTTATTGTACCATTATCAAGACTTATCAAAGAACTAGCGATTCTTTGTTGCGTATTTAAACTTTGCTAGCAATATTGCTTCAATAATATAGAAGAATTACTAAAGGCAGGTTATCTAGAGATTAAACTTGATCTTGGAGAGGTTATTGAGGTTAACTCAATTATGTGGGTGTGCATAATTATTTAGAATAGCCAAGGATGCAATTATTCATCCTTGGCTATTTCACACATAGATATTCTCCTAAACTCAGCGGAGCAAATAACCTCATGAATGACATTAATTGCCTTGTTGTTCCTATTGCAAGCATCAAACTCTTCCTTCGTCCAAGTCAGATTATCTTTAGGGGAAGAGACCCCGTCAACTACAACCACTGGAGGTTTCCACCCGTACTCTATTGACATCCAGACCCTCTCATCGAAAGACTTAAGAAACGCCTTCATGTGAACCTTCCAATGCAAGTACTCAGTCCCATCAAAGAATGAAGGACAATTTAAGTGTTGACTTCTTTCCATAGCTAAACGGGTCAAGGATCGAGGTCAGGCTCTGATACCAATTGAAAATTCAATTTTCGTCCTAGGTTCTGACCTTATGTGGAATGAAACACAATAAAATAAGACAAGTCCTAATTATTATATATATGGATTACCAACAAGTACCCTTAGTCTAACAATAATAAATCAAAGAAAATATAATAATGCAGAAAACAAAATCAACATAACAATTTTATTAACGAAGTCGAAAACTCGTGCGAGTAAAAAACCACTAGGGTATCTAAGCTACCAGCCAAAATCCACTATAATGAGAAAAGCTTACAATGATGGTATAAGACTTGTGGCAGCAACTCCGCCGATTCTAATACCTATAGACTGTAATAACCAGAATAACTCCTCGAGCCCGCACCAAGCGGCCTTCTTCAAAACCTCTGAAGTCTCCAAGTGGATCAACCCTGCGAACTTGCAACGTCGGAACTCTGACTACCGATATTCCTCCTTGATAACTTTGAAGGCTTAGGAAATTGAGTTAGGGTTTTGTTTTTGTGTTGATGGTCACTCAAAATTCAATCTCACCAAAAGAAAGAAGACAAGATAATCAAAAGAGTCTTCAAGGTGAAAATCAAAAAGGTTGAAAGCAACGAAGATTTTAGGCTTTGAATAATGTGTTTTCAACCATTATGAATGTGGCTTAATGTTTTTTTTATATAGGTAGGGCAAATGCTAGGGTTTCTTTGTGCAAAAAAAGCTTAAAAACGCATCTAAAATAACCAACTTACGCATATGCGTTCGAATGCCATAAGAACGCGCGCTATTTCGCAAACTCGTTCGAACGTAGTTTAGAACGCACCTCGAATGTGAAAATACTGGAAGGTTTCATTCGAACGACAAGATGAATGCTCTACGCACGGGAACCTTTTGCCAATTTTCGTTCGAACCCAAATACGAACGTGACACGAATGTCACTCGTTTGAATGTAAACACGAACACAGCACTAATGATATTTGATTCCTTCACGCACAGTCTGTCAAATACTAGTCCAATTGCTCTGAGATCTTCAAGACTTATTACAACTCAATTGAACCTGTTTTGTTACGGACATTGCAAATAAATATGGAACTAACATCAGCCATAGGAATAATAGCGCATGATTTAGTTTTTTTGAATAGATTTTCCTTTAGGATAGACATATACATGCAGGGCATGCGTAGCCAATATTAGAACTTGTTTTTAATGAATTTGGTTTAAATTAATTGACATATACATATATTAATTGGTTTAAATCCGAATATATTTTATTGACCATCGAAAAAGGCTTGTACATAGTTTAGTGTTCTAGGTTAATAATTTGTAACAACCCAATTGAATGAAAAATGCATGAACCCATTGCGTGCATGCTTAGATGAAGTTACAACCCTAAGTTCTTCTCGCGTATAAAGTTTATCTCCAAAATTATTGTTTGCTATTTATTTAATATCAATTCATTTCAGAATAAACACTTATTTATCAACCAATAGTTTAGTTTAAGTTAAGTAGGTTAGCTTTAGTATTAATAGGAGAAATAATAAGTTCTTGTGGGTATGATATCCGACTAATAGACACTATATTATTTGAGTGATACATGTGCTTGCCTGCGATATAAAATCGCGACCAAAACCCTACTAACGCTTAGGGAGTATCTATAAAGCTTCACTAGTCATCGCCTCTGCTTAGAGTTAGATATACCTATTGAAGCCCAACATATATTTTATGTGTTGATACAAAAGTCATTATTCCTTAAGAAAAAGAGGTAAAAAAAATACTTAAAATCAAGTTGAACCTCTCTAAAATCAAAATTAATTAAACTAAAATACTTAAATTAAATCCTAATTGAAATGATAAAATTAAACCATAAGCTAAATAAGACTCAAAATTTCATGCATGGTCTTTAAAATAACATTATATTTAAGCCCATCACTTAAAAATAACATAAAATTAAAAACATATAACCTAAATTTGTATGGATAATTACGACTTCATTTTTGACTAGGCAGAATTCTGAATTTTTCTTTTCCATAAGCTATAAAATTATAGATATTTGAGTATTCTTTCCAACACAATTTGAATCACCCAAATCGCATATCGGACGAGAAAGTTATGGCCGAAATATGAAGACTGCGCCAAATACCGTCGTCATTGACTATGTGGTCTTCTCTTGAAACTCTTTGATCGAATTTGACCAAGAACCTCTTGAGTATTCTAAAACTTGAATAATTCCCAATTCTCGTACCTTGGATCATATCAATCAGTCCAACTAAATTTTATAATGTCCATTATATTTAATTTTTGGATTTTTTTTTTAAAATCTCATTAATTGGGTTGAAACAGCGTGTTTCTATTTTGCCTTAAATACTGCAAATCTATTTTTTCAATATATTATTTACATATTGGATACGTTATTTGTTTAACGGTGGATTATTTATTTATTTAATTATTTTTGGTTATTCAAGGCCATGCAATTATATCTTCATTATTTAATTTTAGTTTCTTGAATTTTAATGAAAAAATGATATTCAAAGTTAAAATATTATGTGATGATTTGAGAAAGCTAAAGGTTGAAGTATATTTTTTCACTCGAAGTTTGATTTAAGTTTGAAACTATTCTAAAACTTGAGAAATTTCCCCGATCTATTATAAGCTTATAAATGAGTTTCATTTTCTATTTTAACAATAAAAGAAGGTAATTCTGTTGAGGTTATTGTGTGAAGAGACCAAAATACCCTCATACTCAATTTAAAATTTTAAATGTAAAAAAACCATCATTCAAACTTGAATGAGTTGTAAATTTTTTCAACTAGAAAGGACCTCAACATGTAATTTAACACATAAATAATTAATTACATTGCTGATTCATTTAGAAAATCATAACCATCATGACACTAGTTAGAAAAACATAACATTTCTCTAAAAAATCAAGAAACTTTCTCAACGATTCAATGATTGATGAGAACCCTGCTGGAATAAAGCACGTGAAACCCACAAAAAGATTGCTATAACGCCCAGAAAAGCAATAAAGATGATGAACGAACTCCTTGAAAAACGATACCTCAAAAATCCCACTTGTAAGATGACGCCACAAGATTTGCAAACCCGATAATTCCGACGACTTGTACGTTATCAAAGGCCGACGACTATTACATTATCGGAGGCATGATACATGATGAAAATCATGACTTTTTGGCTATTCGGCAAATTCCTCACAGTTCCGATACGTAATTCATTCCAAGATTAAATCCGGACAACCTGTGGTATTTATGTCGTAACTTTTTCATACGATCTCTGATTTTTATGAACTTTATATCATCGGAAAGCTAAAATTGAGACCTACAACCTTCAAATTGGATATTTTCCAAATTCGAACCATAAATGGGTCAAAAATACGACTCAGAAATTTAGATGAATAGGTACTCGAGGATCAATTTAGAAAATTCTCAAAGTTTCTAAATTCTCTCTATTTAAATTATTTTACAAATAACCCCTAGTATATAATGGGAACACTATTCAAGAATCCCTAACATTGGAGAAAAAGAAGAAAAACGTGAGAGAAGGAAGAAAGGGAAGTCATTTTCTCACCCAAACCCAAGAAAAAACAAATGCAAGTCATTCCATAACAAACTAGGAAGAAGAATGTCAATCCTAGAGGACTTGAAATGTGAAGAAAATAAGTGAAATAAGGTAATAAAATCTTGACCCAAAACTTGAATTGTGAAATTTTGAGGATATGATTTCATGTTAGAGTTGTTGACATGTTAGGGAATGCATTTAATTGATTAATAAACAAAGAAATTGATTGTATGATGAAATGCCCAAATTTTTGGGAATCCCAAGTATTGAGCTAAAATAAGAATTATGAGATTAAAGAGTTATTTGGATAATGATATATTGGTATAGAATGTATGAAGTTGAAGCTTAATAGAATGGCTTGTATAATGATTGTAGTGTAGAAGTGTTGGGAATGTATTTAGGCAAGTAAGACATGGCAGAGTTATGTTAGGCGCTGTAAAATTGGCTTAGCGTCACGACGCCCAGCGCCCAGCGTCGCGACGCATATGAATCAGAGGCTAACTACCCCAGGCCTGATTTGGGGAGTGCTGCGACGCTCAGTATTTGATGTCGCGACGCGTAATGAGCAGATGCTTTAACTTGGGTCTAGTCAAGTGAGCGTCGTGACACGGAACCTTTAGCGTTGCGACGTGGAACAAAGCATACTCTCTATCGTGTTCTACTTTCGTGTGCGTTGCGATACGACATTGTTAGGGTTGGTGATCTGAGCACTAATTTCTCTTGTATTTTCTTGTAAATACTTTTGTAAATATTTTATTATGAATAAAATACACAATTTCTTTAATATATCTTCTTTTATTATATGGTAAAGACGTACATGACCATAAAATGATTAGTTATGATGCTGTTACAAAAACGTCGCAACTGTCATTGAATTATTTCATAACAGTATCATTCTTAAATTATTCCTGGTCAAGGTTTATAATTGCTTGGTCAGTAAGTAAACCCGTAGAGATTGGTACATGTCGTATATTAGAATATTGGATTCAAATGGTTTCTCAATGAACCATGAGTCTCGGGAGACTCGTATAGACGTGTAGTCATTATATTGGAAAAACACTGAATGACTCACCGAAGATTCTTAATATATGGTACACCAACGCCAATAAGAATCTTCTCGGGTTGAGTAGCATATTGATTCTTTGACTTAAGATATCACT
This sequence comes from Zanthoxylum bungeanum, assembly GCA_019454045.1. Classification (NCBI taxonomy): domain Eukaryota; kingdom Viridiplantae; phylum Streptophyta; class Magnoliopsida; order Sapindales; family Rutaceae; genus Zanthoxylum; species Zanthoxylum bungeanum. The sequence goes on from SKCR01022892.1 coordinate 32,070, forward strand.
GTGGATATATGAGATATCCTCCACACTTTGATGGCAGTCACGTCACCGACCTATTTAGGCCAGACCTCCGTCTGTTCGTTGAGTGTGGACTAATTCTAAGGATATCCTGTGTATCAAGATAAGATCCGTCAATTCTATGTACAAAGCATATGTATTCATTTTGAGATTAGCAACCTATTTAATCCATGGGCCCGTGGTACACTATATAAGTGAGTTCTAAGTGTTATTAAGTGATCGCTAATAGAAACGTCGACATGATTATACCTATAGAGATTTGACTTTAATAGCTATATCTCTGGAATAATCCGGATATCTCTGATGGATGGATTATACGTATGCGATGACCTCGACCTGTATGGTTCAACGAGTTTATCCGTGGTCGTCATAATTTATGGGTGGGTAGATTATGGACACGAAATTGGATTTCGTGACGGATATGCCTGAACTTAGAGAGTCTCACATAATGAAATATACTCGTAGAGCACTAGGGTAAATTTTATAAATAATACTGATTATTTATAAATCGTTTAACGATTAAATGAAAAGATACATGCTTAAAGGTTTTTTCGACCATATCCTTGTTAATGTGTATTTAGATTTAATACATGATTTTATTAAATACACATTAATTAATTGTCAAATAAAGTATTTGACACATGTCATAAATATATATATTTAGATTATTTAAAGTAAATATAATACATATATTTAGATAATTATCTAATTATTTAATTGTTAAATAATTAGAATAATTTATTACATTTATCTATATCATGATTATGGTTATATATGGCCAAGAGTAATTGGTTACACTTGTAATTACTTTATAGAAAATGGATGACAATTTGGATTTTGCTACCTTTTAATATTGATTAAAAAATTTCAAATTCTAATTTCCCATTTTACCCTTAATTTCGGTCATAACCCTACATATATAAGGGTTTCATTTTTCATTTGCAACATTAGATGTTGAGCTTCCAAAAATATTACAAATGAAAGGTTGAGAGAAAAGTGAAGAACAAAGGAACGATTTGAAGAAAACTTAAAGATTTGTAAGTTTTTCCAACTCCTTTTCAACTAGAAAAATATTTCTATGGTTCTAAGCTACAACATGTAATATTTGGTTGTTTCTCTACTCTTTTATTTTTGTAATATGATGTTTGGAAGCATGAATGAAAGATGTTAGCATGTATGTTATTAAAGAAAGCTTGTAAAGTATTATTAAACTCTCTTTTGGTCATTTGATGACTTTATTGCCATTCTAGAGTTGTTAGGCCACTCAATAATGACCTAGAATTATTCTTGAGTTGTTTCAAAGTGGTTAGACATATTTGGTTTTGTAGAGATTATATTAAAGTGTTGGATTGTGTTAATTTTGGTTAATTTGATTAATTGAAAAATTAGGTTTTCTAACCTGAACTAAAATTTGGGATTTTCATATATATGTTGTATTTTGATGTATATAAGATATACAAATCATTTTGGGATTGATTGGAAATCATCTAAGCTTGTTTTGACAAGATTGGACCAAAATGATCAAAATTGAAACTATGTGTGCTTCTCGGCAATTTGAGGAAAATATGATATTTCGGTTGCTTAATGTATTTTGACGTGTATGACATATATAAATCATTTTGGTAGTGGTTTGGAATCACCTAATTATGTATTTAACAAATTAAGACTAAAATAATCAAAATGTAAAGTTTAGGGGTCTTACGGCAATATTGAAAAATTCTGATTTTTTGGGTAAAAAAATTATTTTTTTGAGTATTGAGAAATTAGAATAAATAATTTTATTTTAATTACCCAAGAAAAAATTAAAGAAATTGGAAAATTTGATTTTCCCGCATTCCACTGCATTACCCGTATATACTGCCTAAAACCCAAAAAAAAAATGATATCAGAGCGAGTCTGATCCTGAACCCATGATATAATTAGGCCCTTAAAACTGAAATTTAATCTATTCATTTCTTTATGCATGCATGCATGCATGTGTTATTTAATTTGATTAAATATGGTGTATAACATCTTTTGCCGAAAATCCATAATTAATAAGGTTTAAAAGTAATATGTATTTGATGCGTATTCTTGGTCAGTCTTGTCAATACGGTTTATAAATAAATCTTCTATGACTATATCCAAGAACGTGCCAAAGCTATGAGGGTATAGCTGATAGTGATTTATTTATACCGGATAAATATTTGATATTAGGTAAATTCATTCGAAAGCTGAAATTCTTAACGTGCCAAAGTTGTCAGGACTACGCAAGTATCTTGAATTTATCATTGATAAATTTAACCTTAGTACGCCTATTTGTGAACGTGACATAACTGTCACAGCGAGAAACGACCATGACCAAAACCTATGAGTCACTAGTGAGTGATTGACAATGAGTTGTCTACCTAATGAATATACGTAGGCGAGAACGTGCCAAAGCTATCAGCTGAAATATATTCATGGGATCCACATTTCACTATTGTATTTAATTTGATTAATTGTTTGTTTGCTTTCTGTTTGGGGATTACAGTATTGCAGGTAATAGTGGAAAGGGCATTCTTTAGATTAAAAATCCTTGATCTATTTAATGATTTATTATTTTATATTATATGAAATTATTTTACCTGCTAACCGTTTTTCGCTATCTATATGATAGATTTACGATGGCGGCATCTACGACTAACCCATTTTCTCATATACTTGATACGAACAAGCTTAAAGGCACCGAGAACTTTGCAGATCGGGACTTGGATCTGAGGATTGTCCTCGGGTCTGAGAAACTTGAATATATGTTAGAAGGTCCGTTGCCCCTTGCTATATCAGATGATGCAACACCAGAGGAATGTGAGACTTTCCAGAGATGGAAAGATGATGATTTAAAGATTAAATCATACATTCTCAGATGGAAATATGATGATTTAAAGATTAAATCATACATTCTCAGCTCATTGGCACTATGCCTGACGCATATAGTATGATGATGCGACTTCGGGAGTCTTTTGTGAACCAAGAACAAGTCTCGATTCATAATGTTTCGATGAAATTATTTCATTCAAGTCTCGAAGAGGGACATGCTGTAAGTCCACATGTGCTTCACTTGATCGATCTGATCGAACAATTGAGGCGTTTTAACTTCCCTCTGAATGACACTTTGAGACGGAGTGTCATTCTTGGTTCACTCCCGGCGTCGTATCGCCAATTTGTGATGTACTTCAATATGAATAGGATTAGATGTTCTTATCAAGAGCTGCATAAGATGCTACAAATTATGGAGGAATATTTGAGGAGATGAGTTCTGACTTGACCTCCGAAACCCACTTATATTTTTTGCTTCTTCCCAATCTAGGCAGAAAAGGGAAGAAGAAGAAAGGAAAGAAAAAGAAGGGTTCAAATGTTCCACCACAAGGTAAGATAACTAAACCTAAGAGAGCTGCCGACGATAAATGTCACCACTGCAACAAGATCGACCATTAAAAGAAGAATTATCCTGACTACCTGGCCCAGATTAGAAAAGAGAGAGCATCTACTTCAGGTACATTTGTTTTTCCTGTTATTGATATCTCTTTAGCTTGTGAAGCTATTACATCTAGTTGGATTTTAGATTCTGATTGTCATGTTCACATTTTCAATTCATTGCAAGTGTTGAAGGAAAGTAGAAAGCTAAAGCCTAGAGAGATGCAATTGCGTTTTGGGAGTGGTGACTTTCTGGATGCGGTTGCTTTGGGAGTATGCGAGATCCCTTGTCGAGTATGAGTCTTTTGTTGCATGACTTCTATTTTATTCCGGGATGTGTAGCGAATATTATATCACTTTTTGTATTAGATACAGAAGGTTATCATGTAAATATTAAGAACTGTTCCATATATTTATATGATAGAAATAATATTCAGATCATTGAGTGTCCAAATGAGCATGGTCATTACATATTGCATACTTCTCGAGATATTTTGAATTCTGGGATTAATAAACGTAAATTATTTGAAATAAATAATACTGAACTCTAGCATATGAGGTTAGGTCATATATGTGTGAGACGCTTAACCCAGTTGGTTAGGAATGGTTTGATTCAGGATCTCACCATTGAACCTTATCAAACATGTGAATCTTGCATTCAGGTAAAATCACCAAAGCCCATTTTCCGGTGTAGGACATCGTGCCACTGACTTATTGGAACTTATACATTCTGATGTATGTGGTCCCATAAGTCAGACTACTCACAGTGGTTTTTCATACTTTGTTACTTTTACCGATGATATGTCAGGATATAGTTATGTTTATTTGATGAGACATAAATTGGAAACCTTTGAAAAGTTCAAAGAATTCTGTAACGAAGTAGAAAAATAAATAGGTAAATATATTAAATGTCTTTGATCGAATTGAGACGGTGAATATATGAGTGGTGAGTTCATTGATTATTTGAAGGAGAATGAGATTCTAGCTCAATATACTCTTCCGGGTACTCCACAGCACAACGGAGTATCCAAAAGGAGAAATCAGACTTTATTGGATATGGTCCGATCTATGTTGAGTTTTACAGATTTGTCCTATTATTTATGGGGTTATACTCTTTTAACTGCTCTCATCTTTTGAATAATATTCCTTCTAAGGATGTTCCTACAACTCCGTATGAGATATGGATTGGTAGGAAACCGAATCTTTAGTTATGTTAGGATTTGGGGCTGTCCTACATATGTCAGGATGGCACAACAAAATAAGCTTTTGCCTCGTGGGCAAAAGTTTAGGTTTGTTGGATATCCTTTAAATACGAAAGGATATTTATTATATGATACCGACATCGAAATGTATTCATAGCTCACTTCGTAAAATTTCTATAAGTAGAATTTTTGTCTCAATGAGGTTATCATAGACGGTTTGAACTTGATGAAGTACAACCGGAGACCAACGAACCACTGGAGGAACCTGAGATTCAAGTATATGAATAACCTTCTTCACACACACTCCGTAGGTCCAAAAGGATATCAAGACCTCTTGAACGCTTGTATTTGATACAAGAAAAGAGTCTTAATGTTCTCTTGATTGAAGAGAATGATCCTTATGCCTATAGAGAAGCGATGTTGGACATCGACTCCGTGAAATAGCAAGAGGCCATGAAATCAGAGTTAGACTCTATGCATCAGAATCAAATGTGGGACTTGGTTCACCTTCCTGAAGGAATTGTTCATATTGGTTATAAATGGGTTTACAAAAGGAAGCGTGGGCCTGATGGAAAGGTTAAAACCTTTAAGGCTCGACTGGTAGCTAAATGTTACACCCAGCGACCTGGAGTCGACTACGATGAAACTTTTTCGCCAATTACGATGCTAAAGTCTATTAGGATTTTATTGTTTATTGCTGCTTACCATGATTACGAGATTTGGCAAATGGATGTCAAAACGACTTTTCTAAATGGATTTCTTGATGAATAAATCTATATGGAATAGTCATAGGGTTTTGTATCCAGTGAGAACTCGAGCATGGTATGAAGCTTAAGAAGTCCATTTATCGACTTAAACAAGCTTCACGAAGTTGGAATTCATATTGTCTGATTTTATTAAGAATTCGTAAGAATCTTCCGTGTATAAGAAAGTCAGTGAGAGTATGGTGGTATTCTTAGTTCTCTATGTTGATTACATCCTGATCATTGGTAATGACATTGGGATGATGCAAGGCGTCAAAGCTTACCTCTATAAGAATTTCTCTATGAAAGACCTGGGAGAAGCTTCTTATATCTTAGGGATAAAGCTCTATAGAGATAGAGAAAGGAAGCTTATTGGGTTATCCCAATCGATTTACACAGATAAGATCTTAGAACGGTATAATTTTGGTAACTGTAAGACAACAAATATACCGTTCAGACATGGCATTCATCTTTCGAAGAAGATGTATCCGTAAACAGAAGATGAGAAGATTAGAATGTCTAACCAACCTTATACTTCATGTTTGGGTAGCATTATGTGTGCCATGTTATGTACTAAGCCTGTTATCAGCTACACGGTTAGTGTAACCAGTAGATATCAGTCTAATCCAAGTAATGATCATTGGATGGCCGTTAAACATATCCTAAGGTATCTTAAGGGTACTAAGGATAAGTTTATGATGTATGGAGGAAATGAACTGCAAGTTAATGGGTATACGAATTCAGATTTCCAATCTGACCATGATGATAGAAAGTCTACATCGGGATTCGTGTTTACCCTTAACGAAGGTGCAATTAGTTGGAAAAGTTCCAAGCAGAGGTCTACAGTTGATTCCACCACAGAGGTAGAATATATTGCGACTTCAGAAGCTGTAAAAAAAGCTGTTTGTGTTAGAAATTTTATCACAGAATTGGGAGTTGTCCCAAGCATCGAGAATCTGATTTGGTTGTACTGTGATAATAATAGAGTCATTGCATAAGCAATGTAACCGATGTTGCATTAGAAATCGAAGCATGTGGAACGGAAGTACCATATCATTCGAGAGATTGTGTCGCGAAGGGACATTATCGTGTTCAAAGTGCCGAGTGAAGATAATGTAGCAGATCCGCTTACCAAGGCCATTTCTCCCAAGTTATTTGATAAACATGTGGAGTCGATGGTTATTAGATACAATCGATATGGGCACTAGAGTAAGTAGGAGATTTTGTTAGGGTTGATGCTATGAGTGTCAATTTCTCTTGTATTTCCCTGTAAATACTTGTGTAAATATTTTATTATGAATAAAATACATCGTTTCTTTAATATATCTTCTTTTATTATATGGTAAAGATGTACATAACCATAAAATGATTAGTTATAATACTATTGCAAAAGCGTCGCAACTGTCATTGAATTGTTTCATAATAGTATCATTCTTAAACTGTTCCTGGTCAAGGTTTACAATTGCTTGGTCAATAAGTAAACCCGCAGAGACTGGTACATGTCGTATATTGGAATATTGGATTCCAATGGTTTCTCAATGAACCATGAGTCTGGGGAGACTCGTATAGACATGTAGGTGTTTATATTGGATAAACACTGAACGACTCACCGAAGATTTTTAATAGATGGTACACCAATGTGAATAAAAATCTTCTCGGGTAGAGTAGGATAGTGATTCCTTGATTTGAGATATCATTGTGGATATATGAGATATCCTCCACACTTTGATGGCAGTCACGTCACCGACCTATTTAGGTCAGACATCCGCCTGTTCGTTGAGTGTGGACTGATTCTCAGGATATCCCGTGTGTATCAAGATAGGATCCGTCAGTTCTGTGTATAGAGCATATGTATTCATTTTGAGATTAGCAATCTGTTTAATCCATGGGCCCGTGGTATATTGTAGAAGTGAGTTCTAAGTGTTAATAAGAGATCTCTAATAGAAACGTCGACATGATTATACCTATAGAGATTTGACGTTAATCTCTATATCTCTGGAATACTTCGGAAACCTGTGACGGAGGGATTATACGTATACGATGACCTCGACCTGTATGGTTCAACGAGTTTATCCGTAGTCATCATAATTTACGGGTTGGTAGATTATGGACACGAAATTGGATTTCATGACGGATATGCCTGAACTTAGAGAGTCTAACATCATGAAATATACTCGTAGAGCACTAGCTTTTATAAATAATACTGATTATTTATAAATCGTTTAACGGTTAAATGAAAAGATAATTAATTGTCAAATAAAGTATTTGACACATGTCATAAATATATGTATTTAAATTAATTAAAGTAAATATAATACATATATTTAGATATTTACTTTAGATAATTATCTAATTATTAATTATTAAATAATTAGAATAATTTATTACATTTATCTATATCATGATTATGGTTATATATGGCCAAGTATAATTGTTGGGTTTCTAATTAGTCCCAAGGATCAATTCAAGCATAGAAAAACACGTGTGAATACTCAACGAAGAATGGCGGAATCATACTTACATTGATTGGTTATGCGATGCGAGGAACAACAAAAATTCTTCAAGCTTTGGCTCCATGATCCTCACAGTTTTAGCTCCTTTTTGTGCTCCAAAAAAAATGGTCCTTCAAGCTCCAAGCTTGGTGTGCATTCCATGCCCACGGGTGGGTTTCCCTATCACCTTCGTAAGACTCCGGAAGTGTGCTAGCACTTGTGAAAATTTGCAACAAATCCTCACTGGTTTCTTCTTGCAAAACTCTCGGCATTTTCCAAAGAATTAGAGAGAATAAGGCCCTTGGCCGAATGTAGAAGAGAAGAAAATGAGAGAGAGGAAAATCAAGTGTGTTGTGTATCTAATACCAAAATTGAAAGTCAAATACCAAATAATAAAATAATGGTAAATGTCTTTCAAGTCACACTTGAGTGTTTCACACTCATCCATCATTTCTCATCAACTTCCATCAATCAAAGTGACTAAAGTTGACAAGTGATTTGACGCTTGTTGTGACATGTGGGCCCCACTCGATTCGAAATCCAAGTGGGCCCGCAAACACTCCCGGGCTCGGGTTCGCTAATTCCGAATTAATGAATTTTCAGTTGCGACGTAATTAAATCAAATTTAATTAAATAATTATGCCTAGCAAAATTACTATTCACGTCGCTAGCGAATTAATTCTAAATTAACTCGTTCGCCCGAATTAAAATCTAATTTTAATTCCGCGTCGAAATCCAATTTCGTATAATATATCAAATATATTATTTTATTGATTAATTCCAAATTAATCGTTCTCTCTCTTTAAATAATATTTTATCCCAGATAAAATATCTCAGTAATTAATCCCAGATTAATTTTCTCTCTCTTATAATTAATCATAGATTAATAAAGTGCGAGTCATTCGTCATCAGTGAATCTTCGGGAAGCGACCCATGAGATCCCCGGATATGTTGGTAGTAAATCCGGTCGTCGGACTATCTGAACACGTACGTACCTAGTACTACGTTTTTACCGATTTCCAAGACATGGTTGGCTTCTAGCAAAGCACTGTGCCTACCCAATTCTCCAAAAATATTCTTACTGGAATATGTGATCTATATCAGGCGTAGTATACGTAGTATTACGTATTACGATCCCGCATCGGATGTCACGTGTAAGGCCTGAGGCTGGAAATGTGTCTGCCCCGTACGAAGCACATAAAGGATCTCTGGTAATTAGTCTCTATAATCGGATAAACATGACCTAGTCATAATATCCCGATAGCTGCAGCATATAAGAGCACCAGTTCCGTATCCTACCTGATCATCATCTCTACTATGACTGGAGTGATACTTCCATCTCGACATCACACCCAATACACTGCGATTCTCAATATACCCAGAAGAGGCATACACAGAACCTGTTAAAGCCCTGGACGACCAAAACCAAAGTATATTGATTGTCGCAAGTATTAGCGGTGCAAGTCTCAGGTTAAGACCAAATACACCTACCCTGATTCAGACTTCCATAGACACATAGTCATACTACCAATGGAATTCCGAGGGGTCTATCCAGAGCAAAGCTGTTCCCATACCATCGGTAAACACAACCTCCTATTACACTTGCATGAGTATCCTATACCCAAATATATGAGAACTATGCCGTTATGCTCCCACAACGCTCACAAGTGTAATACAAGTGTATTCCACATTATCGATGTCCAATCTCGATAATACTATGACTAGGGATATTTAATGATTAAACCTTCATGGATTGATACTGTCTCATATCATCTCAATCCGGAACTAATCATATGGACCTTCTATCATTTATACATCTTGGTAATCTAATTACAAATGATAAAAGAGCTATTTCCTTTGTCACATAGTTAATTTGTACAACAACACCATGATCTGTACAAATAGTGATGCTATGGGTCATAACTGTCCAACAATCTCCCACTTGGCCTATAGCCAATCACTCAAGTGTCATACACCCGAACTATGTACGGTTCGCTCAAACTACTGCTGAGGAAATGCTTTCGTCAGTGGATTTGCATAATTATCATCTGATGCGATTTATTCAATCATCACATCGCCACGATGTATGATCCGAACGAATCAGATGTATAATTGAAGTATATATCTGGATTGTTGATGAGACCATTAATTCTTTAGCCTGTGCTGTAGCCTAGCTCAACTGCTAACAGAACTACTCCTAATCTGATTAGGATTATTATCGATCTAAAAGGCTTCTATTGCTGCCTCAGCTGCAGTAATATTCCTCTTTTGTTGTTTATTCAGTAACAGTATCTTGCTTGGAAGATTTCCAGCTCACTGTTTCGTTATTCAAACTTTATAGTACTGTTACTACGACTAATAGTCATTTTTATCGGTTTGGAAACTTGCAGTAGTGAACCCAGTCACTTCAAGTTCTCATTCTCCATAGTATAAGACAACATCCTTAGTTCATCTAAGATACTTAAGGATGTTCTTAACATCAATCCAGCGACTATCACTTGGATTGGCCTGATTGTGACTCCATATGCTCAAAGCGTATGAGACACCAGGTCGCGTACATTTATTTCAATGTACGAGTTCTCGGAGAGTAGCAACAACTTTTAGATCTATCCCAGTAGATCTTTATTCCTAGAATAAAGGTTGTTTCTCCCAAGAATTCTACGAAGAATGTTTCATGAAAGCCAAGCTTTCACCGATTGTATTATAGGAATATCATTTCCAAGAAATGATATGTCATCATTATATAGGACATCACTGTCAATGAGCTCCCACTAACCCTCTTATATACACAAGAATCAATTTCGTTTTGAATTAAATCATATACTATTATGATTACATCAAAGCGATAGTTCCAAGAACGCAATGCTTGCTTCAATCCATAAATGGATCGAATAACCTGCAAACCTTGTTTGCTCGTTTTGGTACGACAAAACCGTCAGGATGTTGTAAACATCCTCCAAAAGGTTTTCGTTAAGGAAAGCGGTTTTGGCATTCAGCTGCCATATTTCATAAATGAAACATGCAGCATTAGCAAGCATTATCCAAATAGATTTAACAATGGCAACGGTTAAAAGGTTTCGTCGTAATCGACACAATTTTGATAACGATACCTTTTCGCTACAAGCCTAGCTTAGTACGTTGGTATGTTGCCTTCCATGTATGTCTTCCTTGAAGACTTATATAGTACCAATAGGCACAATGCCCTCCGGTACAATAACTAGTGTCCAAACTTGGTTGGTATACATGGAATCCATTTCGGACTTCATGGCACTTTGCCATAATAGGGAGTCGATACCTTGTATCACTTCCTCATACGTAGTCAGTTCGTATTCCTCAATAAGATTGACATCTTTATGAGGTGAGATCAGAAACCCATACCTCCCAGGTTATTTTCTGACTCTCTCCGACTAACGCGGTTTTTGTGTATTCGAAGATTATTGGTATATTTTCATACTTGATGAACTATTTGTGTTCCATTAAGGAATCAGTTCCTTGAACAGTATTACTCTGATTTTCATCGAGTTTTACTTTCCTCCCACTTACCACTGCATATAGGTATTCCTCTTAGGAAAACCGCATGGCGAGCAACAATTAAATTGTTCTCTTGTGAGTTGTATAAGTACTATACTTTGGTTTCCCTAGGATAACCTACAAATTAGGCACTTATCCGATTTGGGTTCTAGTTTGGTATCATCCAAACGTATGCCCAGCATTCCCAAATCTGCAGGAATGAGAAAACCCTGTTTCTTTCCTGTTCATATCTAATATGAAGTCCGTCTAACAGTTTTTTATGGAACCTCATTTAAAATAAGTTTTGCACTGTTTATGCGTATCCGTTGAAGGAAATGGTAGCTCAGAGCGACTCATGATTAACCTTATCATGTCCAACAAAATTCGGTTTCTTCGTTCGGACACACCGTCAAACTGACGTGTTCCGGGAGGAGTCCTCTTTGATAGAATACTATACTCTTTCAAACATATGAGAAACTTATTGCTTAAGTATTTTCATCATGGTCTAACCGTGACGATTTAATACTTTTGCCGATCTGTTTGTCTACTTCGTGTCGAAACTCTTTGATTTAATCAAAAGTTTCCGATTCGTGTTTCTAAAGAAACACATAACCATAACGCGATGCCACATCCGTAAAGGTCACGAAACATTCATATCCACCTCTAGCCTAGCTAGACATGGGCCCACTTACGTCACTATGAACGAGGGCTAATAGATAGGTGGCACTTGCACTTTTACCAAGTAAAAAATATTATAGGCATTTTGCCTATTTAAACTAGATTCGTAGACATCATTTGAATAGAATCAAATCCGTCCTAGTATCCACTATTCGAAAGTGTGGATATACGAGTCTTGTTAATTGTGTCCCAGACAACAATGCCACTTATAAGTCTCAACTGATTAAATCAGTTTGAGCTATTTGTTTGTCATTTTATATGTTTGAGATTCTTTTATATTCAAAATATAAATACTTTTATTCACATCTAATGTGTTTATCTCAATATCATCTTTATAAAATGAAACAATTTAGTGTTCTAGAATATAAAGGTATATCCGCAACGGATTAAACCATGATATAAAGATAATGTTTCTAGTCAAACTAGTTACATTCTAACAGTTTCCTAATTTAAGTACACACCCGAAGGGTAGTTCCTAAACTTAGGTTTCCACGGTTAAAACAGGGACTCTCGTCCCGTTTCTGACTCGCAGATAAATCTCAACTGAAGTCAGTATCCTGCTTGTCAGTAGATTCTGCACATCAGTACATATTTATGTACCACACTCAGTATCTAAAATCCAATTTTAATACTAGTAGCGAACATGTTTATGACAAACATGGTTGAAGCCGGAGCCTCGCCCCTCTTCAATTCCTTCATGTCTGCCTTGTCCATACGGCAGTCACGCTTCCAGTGACCCCGTTTGCCACAGTTTAGGTAGACATTTTGGGATATGTCCTATGTCTTCCCAGAAGATTATAATGACTTTGCCTTTGCCCTTTTTTCACACTCCAGAAGCCTTTGGCCAAGCCTTGGCCTTCTAGAATATCGAAGTAAGATGCGCCTTGCGCTTCTTGCCTTATTGTAAACTTTGGCTTTGTCTCATTGAGTATAGCCATTAACTCTCCAAGATTTTTCTTTTGCAATTTGTACTTCTAAGATCTAAGGATAGATCTATGAAGATCCTTCAATTTCAATATCATACTATAATGATCTAATCCTTAGTTCTGATTAAGAAATTAAGGAGTCTTTGCGGCAAGCATAACAGATTAAGCATTTAAGTCATCATCACATGAATCTTCCAAAGATCATGCTCTACTATTTGCTCAACTCCGGGCTTAGGCCCAAGAGGTTATTCTATCAAATAGAGTAACTTCTCAGTTCCCAGGACTTACCTGAGGTTTTATTCCCAATTTGAAAATTAAACCATTTAAATACATTTTCACCCAGGATTATGTTCTAAACGTTAATCTTTCAGTTATCTTGATTCTAATAGTCCAACTATTTAATCAACGATTTTAGGTACAATTGATTATAATGATTACTATAGTCTAACTATATAATCAACTATAATTTAATTGGTTAAATTCAATTATATTGATTACTATAATCCAATTATAAAATCAACTATTAATTGAAGTAGTTTGAATACAGTCCAACTGTTTAATTAAAACAACATTAAATATTAGTCCAACTAACATATTAATTATTTGACGAAAAATTTGAAATGAGCGCGTATGGCAAGTAACTAAACGAATATTGCAAATTTAATACTTGCCTCCCACTATTTTTCGGCGAGCCTCTAACCCTCTGTGGAGTACGCGGGAAACCTTGTTTCCTAGTGGGCTAGGATCCCGTTAAATAACACACAATCTTGACTTTGGCCAACAAATTGTATGATAATTAACTAGGTAGATTTGGATCCCATCCAATTCCTAAATCCAGTAGGTGGACATCCAAGTCCGAAACATATATCTTATATATGCCAATATATCCAATATATTGCCTAAACTTTTTCCTCTGAATCAACTAAGCATTGGCTTTGGCACAACAAACTTAGTGATCCCAATTAAGGGGAACCCATTGACCATGGAAAGCTTCGTAATCGATGTCGATGGACAAGAAGTGATCTTGAATTTGGCCAACAAATCACAACTTGGACAAGACACCGATATGGAAAAAAACCTTCATGATTCAAACACATCCGCGACGGACAAAGCTCTTGACTTTGGCCAACAAACCAGTGCCAGTCTTGGATCTTGAGTAAGAATCACTTAATGGAAGGAAAAACGCTTAATATGTATTGATGATTTTTCGTATAATTGGAAACCAATTAATTATCTTTGTTAAGGTCTCATCATCATACACCCTTAAACATGCATTCTAAAAACATAATAAGGTGCGTATAAATAAATATAATAATGATATGTGGATGGATACTTAAACACATTGTTCCTAGAAAAAATCTCTCAATTTCCTCACTTCCGCTAGCATAAGTATTACTGTAGGACACAAAAATCGGTGACGCTGTCCTAGGCTCGCGGCCTAATTGGGAGTACGAAATAACATGGAGTCGCCACCCGGTGTGAACCGGGACAAAGATTTAAGGCCGCACTCACCCCTCGCAAGGGAAGACCTCAAACCTGTTGGATTCAGAATGGTCCCTTACTTATACCACTTGTAATGATGTGATTTGTGCAATAAACTAACCGGATCTACTCAACATGCTCAAGAACAACCTATATCTAGTTCATGTTAAAGATAAATCATATGTCTAAGTTTGCATGCTTGGAAAGTAAGTCATCATAACACACGACAACGCACGACAATCTCATGAACATATTTCAATTATATAATGAGAAATGCAAAGAACAACATAAACTTAATGCAAATTCCAAACGCAAAACGAATAACTAATCATGCTTAAAAATAAACAACTAAATCATGCTTAAAGATAAATAACATACTAGACTAGATCATGCTTACAAAAATAAATAACGTACTAGTAACCTAATCATGCTCAAATATATGGTTGGATGAAACGAAATACGTGTGTATCTCAAGTAGTACGTGGAGTTGTATCCCGAGTGCAAACCGCACTACCGTCAATTCGGATTCGGCTACGGAATTTACGTCTGGGTTTCCATCCGATATACCACAAAAGAGAACACGCATTCCGTTCATCCGGAATTCACATCATGCCTCAACAAACGACTCTCATGCGATAATATATTAAAATAAATAAAAGAAACGAAAGATAATAAGTAAAAAGGGTGCCCTCAGGTCTAACCTCTTTTTCCGTCTCTCGAAAGCGCGTTACACGGCCGTCGAAAGGGGGAATGCTCTGCAACCTTTCTGGTTCACTAATCCAACGTTTCTCCTCACTGTTTCGCTGTCTGGGCTACTGTTTTCACTCCATTTCGCTTCTGTTTTCAAGGTATTTTCTGGTCACTATTTTAAGGCAAATAAGTGACTATTTTGGTGCAGTTTTAAAGAGTTGTTTTCAGTGCAGTTTTTTTAGGTTTTTGGAAGGCTTGGGGCTGCGGTTTTTGTCACTGTTTTGGGGAATTTTTTGGGTTGTTTTCAGTTAAGTTTTTGGGGCTGTTTGGGGGTATTTTCAAGGGTTAAATTTTTGGTAAACTTGCCAGTGCAGTGAGTGTGATGAGCGGCAATTTTTGTATGTGTAGTGAGTGCAGTTTGGGGTGGTGAGGGCTGTGATATGTGGCTTTTTTTTGGGTGTTTTATGCGTGCAGTTTGGGGTGGTGATATGCGGCTATTTTTGGGTGTTTTACGCGTGAATATGAGGCTGATTTATGGTATGTTAAGTGCGCGAATACGAAGTTGATTTGTGGTGTGTTGAAGGGTTAATTGAAGAAGGCTAGGTGAGGTCAGGTGGGTTGCTTCGTGAGGTGAGGTGAGGTCAGGGGGGCAGGTGTTTGTTTTGGCGTGAAGTAGAGTTGAGGCTAGGAGGGTTATGCGTGAGTAATAATAGCGTGCTGAATGAGTGAATGAGCTGCTAGTGGAGAAGGGACGTGGCAATGTCTTTAGTGCATTTTGGTGAGTGAGCTGCTTGAGGTTGTTGTTAGGCGTGAGTTTGAGGCTACTGTGAAGGGTTTTTGCGTTGAAGGTCTGGGGGAGTTGTGAGGGATGATGCGTGAAGGGTAGTGAACGACAGTGGATGAAGGTAATGAGGAGTGATTGTGGAAAAGGCCGTGTGTCTAGTTTTTATGAGGGAGGGCTGCCGAATGAGGGAATGAGAGAGTTTAGGGTTTATTATTTCTTTTTGTGTTTTTCGTGAGAATGAGCCAGAGTTAGAAATGTGGGGTGGAGGCTTCTTTTTATAGGCAAAGGTTGGAGGTTGTCCTTGTGTGAAAATGGAAGGAATTTTGTAATTATGGGAGTATCTTTTAATTAGTGTGTCTTAAGGAAAATTCTCTTTAATTAGGGATGTGATTTGATTTGATTAGATTTGATTTAATTTAATTTGGAATATGATTTATTTAATTTAGGAAGGGGGATTTGATTTGATTTGTTTAATTTAGGCATGTGATTTATTTAATTGAGGAAGGTGATTTGTTTTAATTTAATTGGATTTAATTTGATTTGATTTGATTTGATTTGAGACATGTGTTTTAATATTTTAATTATTTGGATTGGGCTTTGGTGGGCTTGGTGTGTGACTGGCGGGGGTTTGGGCTAAGGATGTGTTTTAAAACAGAGGTCCAACAAGCGAACCCGAAGCTAAACAAGCGAATTAAATCCAACAAAATATCAATGTCTGACTCTTCCCTTCCGACATTCGTTTCCCGCG
This sequence comes from Zanthoxylum bungeanum, assembly GCA_019454045.1. Classification (NCBI taxonomy): domain Eukaryota; kingdom Viridiplantae; phylum Streptophyta; class Magnoliopsida; order Sapindales; family Rutaceae; genus Zanthoxylum; species Zanthoxylum bungeanum. The sequence continues at coordinate 48,775 of SKCR01022892.1, forward strand.
GCTTCCACAATCTAAAGAGGTAGTGTCTCCATACGAGACTCATCATCGGGACTTATATGCAAAAATGCAGTGCCTACAGTCGCCCCCACTTTGATGGGACTTGTGCAGTGTGTAACAGTGACAATCCTATCAAAGTTATGCAATGCATTTTTACTTACCTGGCTCGCCAGCTGCCACCTGACTTCCCTATTGCTTTGAACTGAGTTGATATGGTGGCGAGGTGCCTCGACCCCTAGGTTTTGTTCCCGAACCACCGAATGTGAACTGTGCTGATGATGCAGTGGGCCCTCGACCCTGGGACACATCCTAAAAGTGATGATGAATGAATTCCTGGTTCGCCAGCTGCCACCTGACTTGCCTGTTGTTTTGAACAGAATTGATATGGTGGCGAGGTGCCTCGACCTCTGGGCTTTGTTCCTGACCCACCGAATGTGAACTGTACTGATGATGCAGTGGGCCCTCGACCCTGAGACGCATCCCGGATCTACAACCGATGTGTAGGCCCTCGACCCTGAGACACATCCTAAAAGTGATGATGTAGTGGGTCCTCGACCCTGGGACGCATCCCGGAACTACAACTGATGATGCAGTGGGCCCTCGACCCTGGGAAACATCCCGAAATTGTAACCGACAATGGGGTCACCTCGACCCTAGGACGTTTCACAATACCACTGACAATGTGGGCCTCGCCTTCAAACTGATGATGTAGTGGGTCCTCGACCCTGGGATGCATCCCGAAACTACAACTGATGATGCATTGGGCCCTCGACCCTAGGACGCATCCCGGAACTGCAACCAACAACGGGGGCACCTCGACCTTGGGACGCATCCCAATACCGCTGACAATATGGGCCTCGCCCTTAAACTGTGATGTAGTGGGTCCTCGACCCTGGGACGCATCCAGGAACTACAAATGATGATGTAGTGGGCCCTCAACCCTGGGACGCATCCCGGAACTGCAACCGACAACGGGGGTACCTCGACCATGGGACGCATCCCAATACCGCTGACAATGTGGGCATCGCCCTCAAACTGATGATGTAGTAGGTCCTCGACCCTGGGATGCATCCCGGAACTACAACTGATGATGCATTGGGCCCTCGACCCTGGGATGCATCCCGGAACTACAACAGATGTGTGGGCCCTCGACCTTGGGACACATCCTAAAAGTGATGATGAATGAATTCCTGGTTCGCCAGCTGCCACCTGACTTGCCTGTTGTTTTGAACAGAATTGATATGGTGGCGAGGTGCCTCGACCTCTGGGCTTTGTTCCCGAACCACCGAATGTGAACTGTGCTGATAATGCAGTGGGCCCTCGACCCTGAGACGCATCCCGGATCCACAACCGATGTGTGGGCCCTCGACCCTGAGACACATCCTAAAAGTGATGATGTAGTGGGTCCTCGACCCTAGGACGCATCCCGGAACTACAACTGATGATGCAGTGGGCCGTCGACCCTGGGAAGCATCCCGAAATTGCAACCGACAATGGGGGCACCTCGACCCTGGGACGTATCACAATACCACTGACAATGTGGGCCTCGCCTTCAAACTGATGATGTAGTGGGTCCTCGACCCTGTGATGCATCCCGGAACTACAACTGATGATGCAGTGGGCCCTCGACCCTAGGACGCATCCCGGAACTGCAACCGACAATGGGGGCACCTCGACCTTGGGACGCATCCCAATACCGCTGACAATATGGGCCTCGCCCTTAAACTGTGATGTAGTGGTTCCTCGACCCTAGGACGCATCCCGGAACTACAATGATGATGCAGTGGGCCCTCAACCCTGGGACGCATCCTGAAACTGCAACCGACAACGGGGGTACCTCGAACCTGGGACGCATCCCAATACCGCTGACAATGTGGGCCTCGCCCTCAAACTGATGATGTAGTAGGTCCTTGACCCTGGGATGCATCCCGGAACTACAACTGATGATGCAGTGGGCCCTCGACCCTGGGATGCATCCCAGAACTGCAACCGATAATGGGGCACCTCGACCTTGGGACATATCCCAATACCGTTGATAATGTGGGCCTCGCCCTCAAACTGATGATGTAGTGGGTCCTCGACCCTGGGACGCATCCCGGAACTACAACTGATGATGCAGTGGGCCCTCGACCCTGGGACGCATCCCAGAACTGCAACAGAAAATGGGGGCACCTCGACCCTGGGACGCATCCCAATACCGCTCACAATGTGTGCCTCACCCTCAAACTGATGATGTAGTGGGTTCTCGACCCTGGGACGCATCCCCAAAACTGCTGATGATGATGTGTCTCCATACCCGGAGTGCCATACTCGGCGAAACTGATAATGATGCTAATGTGGGTCTCGCCCCTAGAGTGCCATACCCGGAAAAACTGATACTGATGCTAATGTGGGCTTTGCCCCCAGAGTGCCATACCCGGTAGAACTGATGCTGTATATCCATACCCGGAGTGTTGATGATGTGTGTCTCCATACCCGGAGTGCTGATGATGTGTGTCTCCATACCTGGAGTGCTGATGATGTGATAGTGGTCCATTTCCGTACTGTGCTCCATTTTCGGAGTGCCATTTTCGGCGTCTGATGTGATGGTCCATTTCTAAACTGTTACTGATGTGATGGTCCATTTCCGAACCTTTACTGATGAGGGTTTTGTTCCCAAATTGAGGTGAGGGTCTTGTTCCCGAATTGAGATGAAGGTCTTGTTCCCAAATTGAGCTGATGGTGGGCTTTGTTCCCAAACTGTGCTGAATGTGGGCTTTGTTCCATGTCTGTGCTGAGAGTGGGCTTTATTCCCGAACTAAACTGATGGTGGGATTTGTTCCCGAACTGTGCTGAATGTGGGCTTTGTTCCTTGGGCTTTATTCCCGAGCTGTGTAGAGAATGGGCTTTGTTCCCGAACTGTGTTGAAATAGGGCTTTATTCCACTGGGCTTTATTCCCGAACTGTGTTGAGAGTGGGCTTTGTTCCCTGGGCTTTATTCCCGAACTGTGTAGAGAGTGGGCTTTGTTTCCGAACTGTGTTGAAATATGGCTTTATTCCCGAACTGTGTTGAGAGTGGGCTTTGTTCCCGAACTGTGTTGAAATAAGGCTTTATTCCCGAACTGTGTTGAGAGTGGGCTTTGTTCCCTGGGCTTTATTCCCGAACTGTGTAGATAGTGGGCTTTGTTCCCGAACTGTGTTGAAATATGGCTTTATTCCTTGGGCTTTATTACCGAGTTGTGTTAAGATAGGGCTTTATTCCCCTGGGCTTTATTCCCGAACTGTGCTAAGATAGGGCATTATTCCCCTGGGCTTTATTCCCGAGCTGTTTTGAAAGTGGGCTTTATTCCCGAACTGTGTTAAGATATGGCTTTATTCCCCTGGGCCATGTTCCCGAACTGTGTTAAGATAGGGCTTTATCCCCCTGGGCTTTGTTCCGAACTGTGTTAAAATGAGGCTTTATTCCCCCGGGCTTTATTCCCGAGCTGTGTTGAAAGTGGGCTTTGTTCCCGAAACTGAATTGTTTGTGGGCTTCGACCTTGGGACTCATCCCCAAAGTTGCTAATGATGTGGGCCTCGGCCCTATGACTATCCCCAAAACTGATGCTGATGTGGGCCTCGACCCTGTGACTCATCCCCAAACTGATGCTGATGTGGGCCTCGACCCTGGGACTAATCTCCAAAACTGATACTGATGTGGGCCTCGACCTTGGGACTCATCCCCAAACTGATGCCGATGTGGGCCTCGACCCAAGGACTCATCCCCAAAACTGATACTGATGTGGGCCTCGACCTTGGGACTGATACTGATGTGGGCCTCGCCCTCAGACTGATACTGATATGGGCCTCGCCCTCAGAATGATACTGATATGAGCCTCGCCCCAGACTGATACTGATGTGGGCCTCGACCATGGGATTCATTCCCGAAACTGATGATGCTATGTTGCCATTTCTGGTTGGCTTGTATTTTTCGCTTTCTTATTTTCTTTAAAACCTGTGAACAAAAACAATACAGAGATTGCGTATATATGACGCGTATGCATGCATGCATGAATGTGTTTCTTATTCCGATGGGTTAGGTCTTCCTTATGCTCCTCGGTGCTTCTTGTCTGCAACAGTCTTTGGTCGCCCCCTGGGTCTGCTTGCAATTTCCTTCTGCCAGTTCTCTTCTAGTGATTGGTTGGTTCTCTTTTGTCTCATGGCTCAAGATCTCGTTGTTTCCCTTATTTACGAGGTGGTAGACTGGTCCCCCCAGTCTTGATTTAGCTTTCTGCTCTTCTCTGCTTGTAATAGGTCAAGGTGAACCACGTGATGTGGCATTCCATATCATCATACTATATCACATGCTACGAAATATTCCCAATAGTTACAAATATTATTGCCCTCAGGAATGCTCAATAATGAAACCAAAGAACCTTCAAAACATTCAACGCAACTCAAATCCAAGTCTTTGAATAAATGATCTAAGCCAGACTCAAAGTGTGTGTGTGCAAAGGTTCCTTTGCAGATTCATCCCCAGGTAGCCAACTCAATGATTTCATCAAAAAAAATGGGATCGATGAGTCAAACCAACCTAGATGTCTCAATTATGCCTGCAGTTGCTTTTCTGTGCTCAATGTGGTATGGTTTTCTTTCTCTTTTGTCTCTTTCTTTTTCCTTTTCATTTTGAACTTCTTTTTTCTTTTCTTTTTCTTTTCTTTTTTTTTTAAACACACCTACCCTTTAAGGTAACATTTCTCCTCATGGTGGTCCTAATACTCGCCCATGGGTAGCTTCACGCTTATCGGTTATAGGTGGTTTAATTCTTTTCCTTAGAGACTTTTCTTTCATTTTCAACCATACCACACATTATAACATAAGCAAATCAAGATAGACATCTAAGCAAACGGTCATTCACCGACCTACAATTTCTTCAACTAGTCACCTTGCCAACTACTCAGGTTTTTTCCACTAAGAACCTATAGTGAAATGCTTATGAGTCTAACATAGATCAATCATTCAAAGTATCAGATAAAACACAACAAGAGTTTATCGTTTCTAAGATTTCTCCCTAAAGCAAACGATTTCATCATTGGACTTATGCCTAACTATTAAGGACTTAAAAAAAACAATTTTTTTTCTTTTTCTTTTCTTTTTTTTTTTCTTTTTTTTGAAGGCCCCCCAATGGTCTTTCTATCCTTGCAGTAAAGTTCTCTGTTCCTCGGTTTCCTTTTCCACGATATCCATGTTTGTTAAACTCTTCTTTGACAAGTCTTCTTTTTCCTAACCCAACGGATATCTATGATGGCTTTTAAGACACGGGGGTTAACATGATGCGTGAATGCATGAGATGCATGAGATGCGTGCGATGTATGGAATATATAAGTCGGCCCATTATCATTTTAAAGCATTCAATCATACTATTGCGTGGTGCAACTTGTCCCAGTTGAAAAGGCCCAACAATTTTACACTTTTGCGATAACATGGCTAAACAACTTCAAATGATACGAGGCCTAAACATAAAATGGCCCATCGACATTTTAGAAGCTTTTGGCCCAATTGTCAAAGGACATGAACTCATCCCAGTTTAAATGGCCCAACAAGTTCACATCTCTTGACAAAAAGTCCAACTGGATCCAAATGACGATGGTCCCAAACATAAACATAAAGAAATAATTTCTACTAGTTCTACGACTACGGTTCACTTGTGGGTTTACGGGAGTGTAGACAAAGGCTTTCGCTGGCGAAAGATTGCCTACAACTAGGACTCCCCACTCAAGGGTTCGAGCGACCAAGTGAGCGCACCTTTTTTATACCTTACGGTACGTGCCAACGAGCTATAGTGCGTGACTGACTGTCAAATGGATTTCCCGTTGTAGATTCCCCAGAGGGAGGGTGGAACGAACTCTCTTAAATACCCAAGCCTCTTAGGCTCTTATCTCTTGGTGACAGGAATAAACAATGAGTCCTCCAGATTAGTCCATCACAGTAAGCTACGAGTACATGATTATCTAGTTGCCTTCACAGCTTTTCCTTATAGAAAGGTAGTGAATGAAGGAAGACACCAAAACATTACATAGCCTTAAAATGTGTCTTTGATTAAACCTCTTTCAACCCACAGTAAACACGGTTAACTAAATCACAAATCATAATCATTACAAGACATTATTTCGGGGCCAATTCTCTGTCCCCAGTGGAGTCGCCAGACTGTAGGACACAGAAATCGGCGACGCTGTCCTAGGCTCGCGGCCTTGTTGGGAGTACGAAATAACATGGAGTCACCACCCGGTGTGAACTGGGACAAAGATTTAAGGCCGCACTCACCCCTCGTAAGGGAAGACCTCAAACCTGTTGGGTTTGGAATGGTCCCTTACTTATACCACTTGTAATGATGTGATTTGTGCAATAAACTAACCAGATCTACTCAACATGCTCAAGAACAACCTATATCTAGTTCATGTTCATAAAGATAAATCCTATGTCTAAGTTTGCATGCTTAGAAAGTAAGTCATCATAACACAAGACAACACACGGCAATCTCATGAACATATTTCAATTATATAATGCGAAATGCAAAGAACAACATAAACATAATGCAAATTCCAAACACAAAACGAATAACTAATCATGCTTAAAAATAAACAACTAAATTATGCTTAAAGATAAATAACATACTAGACAAAATCATGTTTACAAAAATAAATAACGTACTAGTAACCTAATCATGCTCAAATATATGGTTGGATGAAATGAAATACGTGTGTCTCTCAAGTAGTATGTGGCGTTGTATCCCGAGTGCAAACCGCACTACTGTCCATTCGAAATTGGCTACGAAATTTACGTCCGAATTTCCATCCGATATACCACAAAAGAGAACACGCATTCCGTTCATCCGGAATTCACGTCATGCCTCAACAAACGACTCTCATGCGATAATATATTAAAATAAATAAAAGAAACGAAAGATAATAAGTAAAAAGGGTGCCCTCAGGTCTTACCTCTTTTTCCGTCTCTTGAAAGCGCGTTACACGGCCGTCGAAGGGGGGAATGCTCTGCAACCTTTCTGGTTCACTAATCCAACGTTTCTCCTCACTGTTTCACTGTCTGGGCTACTGTTTTCACTCCATTTCGCTGCTGTTTTCAAGGTATTTTCTGGTCACTATTTTAAGGTAAATAAGTGACTGTTTTGGTGCAGTTTTAAAGGGTTGTTTTCAGTGCAGTTTTTTTAGGTTTTTGAAAGGCTTGGGGCTGTGGTTTGTGTCACTGTTTTGGGGAAGTTTTGGGGTTGTTTTCAGTGCAGTTTTTGGGGCTGTTTGGGGGTGTTTTCAGGGGTTAAATTTGTGGTAAACTGGGCAGTGCAGTGAGTGTGATGAGCGGTAATTTTTGTGTGTGCAGTGAGTGCAGTTTGGGGTGGTGAGGGCTGTGATATGCAGCTGTTTTTTGGGTGTTTTATGCGTGCAGTTTGGGGTGGTGATATGCGGCTATTTTTGGGTGTTTTACGCGTGAATATGAGGCTGATTTATGGTATGTTCAGTGCGCGAATACGAAGCTGATTTATGGTGTGCTGAAGGGTTAATTGACGAAGGCTAGGTGAGGTCAGGTGGGTTGCTACGTGAGGCGAGGTGAGGTTAGGGGGGCCGGTGTTTGTTTTGGCGTGAAGTGGAGTTGAGGCTAGGAGGGTTATGCGTGAGTAATAATGGCGTGCTGAATGAGTGAATGAGCTGCTAGTGGAGAAGGGACGTGGTAGTGTCTTTAGTGCGTTTTGGTGAGTGAGCTGCTTGAGGTTTTTGTTAGGCGTGAGTTTGAGGCTGCTGTGAAGGGTTTTTGCGTTGAAGGTCATGGGGAGTTGTGAGGGCTGATGCGTGAAGGGTAGTGCACGACAGTGGATGAAGGCAATGAAGAGTGATTGTGGAGAAGGCCGTGTGTCTAGGTTTTGTGAGGGAGGGCTGCCGAATTAGTGAATGAGAGAGTTTAGGGTTTATTATTTCTTTTTATGTTTTTCGTGAGAATGAGCCAGGGTTAGAAATGTGGGGTGAAGGCTTCTTTTTATAGGCAAATCTTGGGGGTTGTCATTGTGTGAAAAGGGAAGGAATTTTGTAATTATGGGAGTATCTTTTAATTAGTGTGTCTTAAGGAAAATTCTCTTTAATTAGGGATGTGATTTGGTTTGATTAGATTTGATTTAATTTAATTTGGAATGTGATTTATTTAA